>OX419348.1:0-18771 GCA_948470475.1 Galaxea fascicularis | reverse complement strand
CAGTACTCGCGCTTTCAGTATGGATTAACATTTAGTCTTAGATATGTGAACTCCTTTCTTCTACTATTTACTCACTCTCTGGGACTCCTCCGCTTTCGCTCCCTGCTACTTACAGAATCTCGTTTGATTTCTCTGCCCCACTCTGATACTAAGATGATTCATTTTTCAGTTCTCTACACTACGTCTCCGCATTGAAACACGAATTTAAAGCTTCTTCTTCGCTCTTTCGAACTTCCCGTCCAGTTTAATCCATCTTAGTTTTCCCCCTCTCTCCCTTTCTTTTCACCCAAGACTGTAGAGGTGGGAATCGAACCCACTTCTTCGGGGCATGAGCCCGACGACTTGCCCTTCGTCCTCTCTACCCCCCTCCTCCTCTGCCCCCTTTTAGACAATGGACAGAGGCCTCCTCACACCCCTGAGACACTGGACAAAGGCCTCCGTCCAGTATCTCAAGGGCGGCCCCAAAAACTTACAAAATTATCTGTCACATAAATGCTATCTTGAACATAACACCACTTGTCAGACGGCACCCCCACACCACACGCCCTCTCTAATTTGTTCACCCACCCCCATGGGTAGATTGGGGGGCAGTACCGGATAAAAAGCCCCCGAAACAGGAGGACAATAACTCTCGCATATCTCCGGTAATATACTATGCATAATAAGCTTACAAGAATGTAAGGCAATCCTTGTCCCATTATAAAAATGTTCAACAGCAGGGTCCTGCCCGCAGAGAGCTATTGTATTATAAATAACCGCAGCTGATTGTCCTCCATCAAGTGCGCGGTCAATACCAATAAAATCGGGGGTCGCTACAAAGGCATACAAGCCTTCCGCAACTAGGCAGAAGCCGAAGACCTGCAAGCCAGTAACCCGCCCCCGCAATCGGCTTTATAAACCCAAAGATTAGACTAAAAATACCAAACATTTTTAAGTCTTTGGGTTTTCAAATAATAAAGGTAACACCTCATAGGTATGAAATAAAGGAGGAGAGACATGAGCCCACTCTAAAGAAGCCCAACTTTCCCCTTCGTCTTCGATTCAAGCAATAAATTGCTCTTCTCAAACATATACATCATAAATAATATATATAAAAAAAACAACTCCTACTATTGAAATTGTAGAACCTAAAGAACTAACCAAATTCCAACCAGCAAAACAATCTGCAAAATCAGAGTATCGTCTCGGAAAGCCTGTCAAGCCCAAAAAGTGTTGGGGGAAAAAGGTCAAATTTACACCAATAAACATTAACCAAAAATGGGCCTTGCCATATAGCTCATTATAACAATACCCCGTTATTTTCCCCAATCAATAATAAAAGCCACCAAAAATAGCAAAAACCGCCCCCATAGAAAGCACATAATGAAAATGGGCTACAACATAATATGTGTCATGCAAAACAACATCCAAAGAACTGTTTGCTAATACAACCCCAGTTAAACCACCCAATGTAAACAAAAAAACAAACCCCATTGCCCAAAGCATAGGAGTGTCTAATCTCAAAGTTCCCCCGAAAATAGTGGCTAGCCAACTAAACACTTTTATTCCAGTTGGCACAGCAATAATCATAGTTGCCGCAGTAAAATATGCTCTTGTGTCCACATCCATCCCAACCGTAAACATATGGTGAGCCCACACAATAAAACCCAATATTCCAATTGAGAGCATTGCATAAACCATTCCTAAGTATCCAAAAATCTGCTTCTTAGCGACAAAAGTTGGTATTATTTGAGAAATCATTCCAAAGCCAGGTAATATTAAAATATAGACCTCGGGGTGTCCAAAAAACCAAAACAAATGCTGAAATAAAATCGGGTCTCCCCCGCCTGCGGGATCAAAAAAAGTAGTATTAAAATTTCTATCCGTTAAAAGCATGGTTATCGCCCCCGCTAACACTGGCAAAGACAACAGCAATAAAAAAGCAGTAATCAAGATAGACCACACAAACAATGGCATTTTATTTAACGTTATCCCGGGAGCCCGCATATTAAATATGGTTGTTATAAAATTCATTGCACCCAAAATCGAAGACGCCCCAGCTAAGTGAAGGCTAAAAATAGCCATGTCCACCGCCCCGCCAGAGTGGGCTTGGATACTTGACAAAGGAGGATAAACCGTTCATCCGGTACCAACTCCTTGTTCAACAAAAGCGGAGCCTAATAATAATATTAAAGCAGGGGGCAACAACCAAAAACTAATATTATTAAGCCGGGGGAAGGCCATATCGGGGGCACCTATGTATAATGGAACCAACCAATTCCCAAACCCCCCTATCATCACTGGCATAACCAAAAAAAAAATCATAATAAAAGCGTGTGCCGTAACAATTACATTATAAAGATGATCATCTCCTAACATAGCCCCCGGAGCCGAGAGCTCTAATCTTATTAACATACTGAAGGCCGTGCCGAGCATGCCCGCCCCAATCCCAAATACTAAATATAACGTACCAATGTCTTTGTGATTAGTTGAAAACCCCCAACGAATTACATATAAACTTTTCATCTCCAAATAAAAAGAACTTCTTTAGTTAGCTCCAAACACCCCCCTAAAACAGCCCCACTTTTTATTACCGACTTTCTTATTAACCAATTCATTTTAATCGTGGGCAAAACAAAAAACACCAATAGAAAAAATAATAAAAATAAAAGAAGTAAAGTTCATCGGTATTGAGTTAAAAACATGGTAGTGTCTAATTGTGGCATCTTAACTAAAATACAATCAAAACCAATTAAGGCAGGGAGTGCGGGACTTGCACCCACATTTTTAGCTTTGAAGGCTAACGGTCTACTTTAACCTAACCCCCTCGATCAGAAAACTAAACAACCCCCCAGATAAATATGGCAACGCCAATAAATATAACTAAAGCATAGTTAAAAACTTGACCAGATTGTAAATTACTAAGGCCTCGAGTTAGCCAAACGAAAAAATCAGATATCCCCTTTGGGCCCACCAACTCAAGTGTGCCTTTATCAATAGTCCGATACGAAATTTGATGACCCCCCTTCCATGCCCTCTTCACTAAAAAATTGTTAAAAACATAATTAAACTGTCAAGCAGAGTATAAAAAAGTGTAGCCTATTCGACCCATAGAAGAAGGCACCCCAAAGAAATGCACTGAATAAAAATAAAGAACAATAACTAACCCTGCCCCCCCCAAACTAAGGAAAACAGGTAATAACTTAATAAAAACAGGAACAATTGGAGGAAATGTTATTTGAAAAGACCAAGCCACCTCTTTAACCAAATAACCCACAAAAAGACTCCCCAAAGCCAATAGTATTAAAGGCAAAACTAAATTCCAAGAACCCTCATGAATACGTCTAAAAACCGCTTTTCTAGAATTGGTATTAGATAAAAAAGTTAAATAAACCAATCGAATCGAATATAAGGTAGTAAGTAAGGCCGAAAACCCCCCCAATCAATAAGCAAAAGTTAAATAATATTGTTCAAAAGCCAATTCTAAAATTAAATCTTTAGAATAAAACCCTGTTAAATAAGGAAACCCCATTAAAGACAAAGAGCCAATAACAACCATAATATAAGTAAGAGGAATTAATTTAATCAGCCCCCCCATTTTCCTTATATCCTGTTCGTCAGACAAAGCATGAATAACAGACCCCGCACTTAAGAACAATAAAGCTTTAAAAAAAGCATGGTTCATTAAATGAAATAGGCTTATGGAGTAATGAGATATCCCACAGGCCACCACCATATACCCTAATTGACTACAAGTCGAATAAGCAACAACTTTTTTTAAATCATTTTGAATTACCCCAACAGTGGCGGCCAAAAGCACCGTAAGAGACCCAACAATTGTTACAGCCATTAAAGCAAATGGAGCTTGTTCAAAAAAAGGAGAAGATCTAATTAATAAAAAAACACCCGCTGTTACCATGGTGGCCGCATGGATTAAGGCGGACACCGGAGTTGGTATAAAAAATTTTCAATACACAACTGTTCACATAATAGACAGGACTTTATCTTCTACTCTACAACTTGTTTACTTTTAAATCTGAAAACTAATCTTTAGATAAAAAGGCCTTGCATTTTCCCCTACTCTCACTCCAACCCACCTTTAACCCACTCATATATTAAACCCAAGGTTAAAATTCCCAAAAACCCCATCATAATTCAAAAACCAAAGGGAGAAATTTGATTAAAGAGGACACACCACGGAAAAAGAAAAGATATTTCTAAGTCAAAAATTAAAAACAAAATACCGACTAAAAAAAATCGAACTGAAAAAGGACGTCCTGGTATTCCAAAGGGCTCAAACCCACATTCATAAGCCGAAACTTTCTCTCGATCCGGTTGTTTTGCCCCTAAAAAATAAGAAGCGCCAGAAAAAAGCGCAGAAAGAACCACACTAAAAACTAATAAGAAGAAAAGGTTATAAAACTCTAAAAACACCGTGCTTCGTATCTTTTTAACCCCGAAGTGAGCTAAAAGACTTTAAAATTATTGTTCCTCTTATTCGATAATACGCAACCATAATGGCTAAACCAATAGCTGATTCCGCTGCAGCGACTGTCAAACCCATAATTGTAAAAACTTGTTCTATTAAAAGATCTATTTCGATAGAACTAATTAAAAACAAAAAAAAGGCCGCTAATAAAATTAATTCAATAGAAATTATCATTATTATAAAATGCCCCCTATTAAGAACCACCCCCCAACCCCCCAATAATAATAATATCACAATAACAATCACATACTTATAGTACATTATTCTTTAGATAAAAACAATATTCAATTAATATATCGGTCAAGCGAAACCGCCTCGATTACAATAGGCATAAAAGAATGATTCGCCCCACAAATTTCTGAGCATTGACCATAAAACGTTCCTGGTCTTTTAATAAAAAGGCCAGCTTGATTCAACCGACCCGGAACCGCATCTGTTTTTATCCCCAATGCAGGGACGGCAAAAGAATGTAAAACATCCGCACCAGTCACCAAGATTCTCACATGTGTATTAATAGGAACAACCAATCTATGATCAACTTCTAATAACCTAAAATCACCACTGTTTAAATCGGATGTCGGAACCATATAAGAATCAAATTCTAACGTTTCTTCCTGATAGTCTGAATATTCATAAGATCAATACCATTGATGTCCAATTGCTTTAATTGTTAAAGCAGGACCCACAACTTCATCCATTAAATATAATAATTTTAAAGAAGGAGAGGCAATAAAAACCAATATTACAGCCGGAATTATGGTCCAGACTATTTCTAATAAAGTTCCGTCGATCAAATCTCTATCATAATACTTACCATTTAAAGCCTCAACAAGCAACCACAACACTACTATCACAATAACAATCAATAAAAACATAATCTGATCATGAAAAAAAACTATTTCCTCCATCACCGGATCTGCCGCCTCTTGCAAACCCAAGTGCCAAGGTTCCGGTATATCTTTCTTTCCACATACATTTACGAGATAAAAAAAACTATTTAACATTTGCTGCCCACTAAAAAACTAAGAGCCCCATCAATAAACACAAAGATATAAAAATAATCACACCACATCCACAAAATGCCAATACCAACTCGACGCCTCAAATCCGACATGTTGACGGCAAGTAAATTGATTAGATTTTAATCTTATCAGACAAACGGCTAAAAAAGTAGTCCCGATTATAACATGAAAACCATGAAACCCAGTCGCCATAAAAAAAGTAGACCCATAAACCGAATCCGAGATAGCGAAAGGGGCCTCATAATACTCAATTACTTGTAGCCCCGTAAATAAGACACCAAGAAAAACAGTTAAAGATAAACCTAGGATTGCCTCTTCTCTTTTCCCACTAATTATAGCATGGTGTGCCCAAGTGACAGTAGCACCAGAACTTAATAAAACAGCAGTGTTTAACAAAGGAACTGAAAAAGAGTTTAAAGGATTAACCCCTTGAGGAGGTCAAACAACACCCAGCTCAACAGCTGGTGCCAGACTACTATGAAAAAAAGCTCAAAAAAAAGAAAAAAAAAAAAGAACTTCCGAAAGTATAAATAAAAGCATTCCATATTTTAGCCCCTGTTTAACCACCAGAGAATGATACCCTTGAAAAGTCGACTCTCTAATAACATCTTGTCATCAAACGAACATAATTATCACAATTATTAACACTCCCAGATACATAATTTGACTTAAACCATAATGAAAATACACAACACTTCCCACAGTAATAAAAAAAGCCCCCCCCGCCCCCAGACAGGGCCAAGGAGAAGGCTCAACTAAATGATAAGGATGACATAAAACAGTTCGCACCATCAAACAAATTATTAACCAGACCTTCTTCCCAAAATAAAATATCAACCAACCCACCAACACATTCTAAACCACAATACTTGAGAAAAGCCTCGAAACAATAACACTCTTAAAAAGTCGACTCTCTAATAACACCTTGTCATCAAACGAACATAATTATCACAATTATTAATACTCCCAGATACATAACTTAACTTAAACCATAATGAAAACACATAACACTTCCCACGATAATAAAAAAAGAGTACCCCACTACGTCAAACTACACTTTTTAAATAGCCTCACAAAACTTACTAACAAGCCAAGAAGTTTGTTCCGCATCCTCCTTAGTGAATTTCATCGTTGCATCTACGCAACGAGTCAAATCTAAATGGCCCTTCATGGCTTTTAGATTTGAAACATTCTCTACCACTAAGAAAGAATCTACGGAACAAGACGATTGGGTTATCTCTCAAGGCATGGCCTTTAGATGTGAAACACCCTCCGTCATTAAGAAAGAGTTTACAGAGCGGGCCAAGTCAATGATTTCATAAGAGCCAAACGTCCCCGAATTAGAGATATTTAAAATAGTGCAGTATGACGCAGTGAGCCACTCCCCTGGAATAAGAGTAAGACTATATAAACTCACCGTCATTAAGGGTTAAAAAAATAATATCCAAACGTCCCCATATTAGAGGTGTTTTTTATAGTGTAGTATGACGCAGTAAGCAATTCCCCTGGAATGAAATTAAGACTATATAAGCTCGCTGCCATCAAGGGCCAGTTCCCTCACCCTCACTATGTTACGACTTACTCTGCCTCGGAGATCTTAGAAACCCTCTTGAAAAGCAACCAACCAATCTTTCTAAGCAAAGGCGACGGGCTATTTGTGCTAACACTGAGGGTATTTCATTGAAACGCTCTACTTTTCAATTACTATTAAATCCAACTTTCTGTTATCTTCCAGGCACTTCCCGAACTCTTATTTTAGGGTTCCACATTCAAAGTTTCCCATTGTATAAAAAAATGTAGCGCATCTAATCCCCAAACATTAGGACAATAAGACCTGACTTCATCCAATAAAAAGGGTAGCTCCAACCCACTGGGTTAAATCTGTTTTATGTTTTATACACAAATTGACGACGGCCATGCAATACCTGTCAAGGGGGGATTCAAGTTTGGGTAAGGTCTTTCGCGGACTATCGAATTAAACGACACGCTCCTCTAATTTGAACAATGAACAGCCAAGTTTTTTGAATTTTAACCTTGCGATCGTACTACTCAAGCGGAAAATTTCTTACTTTTTAGGATTGCTTCACATTTTTTTCATTATTTACAGTATAGACTACCAGGGTGCCTAATCCTGTTTGCTTCCCATACTCTCGTGTTTTAGCCATCCCACTATAATCACGGAGATAAATAGTCTTCACATCTAAAGTTCTTTTTTCTATTTAAACATTCCACCGTTACAAAAAAATTCCATTTACCCTCTTAAATTATAATTCCTATTTTAATTTAAACGGCCTATCACACCCTTTACGCTTTTATCTGCAAAACTAGTCCTTAAGTTTCACCGCGTCTGCTGGCACTTAATTTGACGGACTAGATAAGGTGCCCTCTCTGTGTCTTACTTTCGTAAATTGCACAAAATTCTTTACTGCTGCCTCGGAGGTCAAGACCCCATTTGAGCTTTCCCCTTGTCTCAGTGAAAATGTGGCTCCAAACTAAAGCCCCGCATCATAAGCAAGGTGGTCCATAACACCCCCTTCTACCTAATACGACTCCGGCCCAGCCAAACTTGGCCTCCGGGCTCCCTCACCTGTTCGCACACTATCATAGACTCCGTGACACCAAAATGAAAGGCCCACCTTCCATCTTGCCAAGTCGGAAGACTGTTCTTTAGATACTAGCATGTATTTAGGAGGTAACTTGTCTTTTATCTTCCCCAAAACCAAAGGACTTTCATATCTCTAAAAACTAAACCAGAACTAGTCTTTAGGTTAATAAATAATTTAACCCCCCCCCGGGCTAAAGATAACCCCATTCTTTATAGGGTCTATAATTATGAAAGGAAATACTCCAAAAATAAAAACTGCTATTACTAAAGGAGATATGGCCAACAGCTCCCCTCGACTTAAATCTCTAATAAAAAGAAGGTGATTGGAGGCCGCCCCAAAACTAATTCGATTATATAAATAAAGAGAGTACGCCGCGGACCAAACCATGCCTGAAGTGGCTAACACCCCAAGCCCAAAATTATATTCAACAGCAGCTAACAACGAAAAAAACTCCCCAACAAAATTACAGCTTAAAGGAATCCCCATATTAGTTAACGATAAAACCATCATAATACAAACAAAAATTGGCATTGTAAGGGTCACTCCACGATAATATTTAATAAGACGAGTGTGATGACGCTCATATAAATAAGTAATAGCAATAAAAAGGGCCGAGCTAACAAAACCATGCGCCAACATCATAAAAACTGCCGCCACCAGCCCCTCAATTGTGTGGGTGAATAAACCTAAAGGGACCAACCCCATGTGTGCAACCGAAGAATAGGCAATAAGCCGCTTAAAATCCACTTGCCGACAAGTCAGTAAACCTCCATAAATAATAGCCACAACACCCAGCATAACAACCAGGGGGGCAAAATACTCGGAAGCTGCGGGTAAGACCGGTCAAGAAAATCTTAAAAACCCATAGCCCCCTAGCTTTAGTAATATCCCCGCCAATATCACCGAACCAGAAACAGGGGCCTCCACATGGGCTTGGGGCAACCAAATATGAAATGGTATCTGAGGAATCTTAACCGCCAAACTAAGAAAAAACCCAGCCAATACTCATTTTTGAGTAACAACAGGTACTTTTATATTTAATAATGTCTGATAATCAGTTGTTCCTGTAACACTATATAGTTGAAAGATGCCCAAAAGCATAAACACCGATCCCGCGAAAGTATAAAAAAAAAAATAATAAGAAGCACGTACTTTTTCTTCTCTGGAGCCTCAAACACCAATCAAAAGGAACATCGGAATCAATATACCCTCAAATAAAACATAGAATAAAAGTAAGTCAAGCACTAAAAACACCCCGACTAATAAAATCTCTAAAAACAATAGACACAACAAAAATTCTTTTAATAAGTGTTTAATTGACTTTCAACTAATTAAAACACAAATTGGTATCAATAGTGCAGTTAAAACAAAAAAAAACAAAGAGGCCCCGTCTAGAGCAAAAACTCCCGGACCCCATTGAAAATTTAAGCCCGGAGAAAGGATCCACTCTATTCGATTTATAATTTGAAATTGTCCTTCTAAGTCAAAAACACCCCACAGAACCAAAACACTAATTAAAATCGCCAAAGACCACTCAAGCGCGACTCTTTTTAATTTTTCACTATCCTCTCTCGAAACCCTCATCACATTAATTATCCCCATAAAAAGCAAAAAAAAAACTAGACCCAATCCATTTTTTAAACCAAACATTACACACTTTTTTCCCGCCCCTACCACAGCAACAGTAACAGCCCTCTCCAACAATTAACCCAATAAGAATATTATTTGTAACATCTGCTCTTCTTCTTATTTATTTTACAAAATCTTTTTTAGAAAAATTTATTAAAACATTTTATAAACCAGCCCCCCTCTCCCACAGTGTAACCTTAGCCGACTAAAAACCAACAACCACTTCTTAACCACAATACTCCTTGGAGTTTAAATTTGAAAACGACTCCAACTCTTTTCCACTAATGTAATACAATTGTATCCGCCAAATAAATAGTGGCCAATAGACAAAAAACATATGCCTGAATTACTGCAACCGCCACTTCTAATAACGTTATAAAAACCATTATCAATAAGGGTAAAGCCCCCGCAAGCCCACTTGCAATTAACATATTAAACCCAAACCCAGCTATAATAGCAAATAGTAGATGCCCCGCCGACAAATTCGCTGCTAAACGAACTCCTAGTGAAACAGCCCTGGAGATATAGCTTACTGTTTCTATTAACACCAAAAGAGGAGCTAAGCCCAAGGGAGCGCCACTTGGCATAAAAACACTAAAAAAATCTCACTTAAACCGCCAAAAACCAGCTAGGGTCACACCTATGATTATTGAAAAAGATAAGCCCATTGTAACTACAACATGAACAGTTGGAGTAAAAACATAAGGGAATAAGCCCAACACATTCAAAAACACTATAAAAAAAAAGAGAGAAACAATTAAAGGAAAATACTTTAGCCCCTCAGCTCCTAAGTTATCTTTCACAACACTATGGAGATGATCATAGATCAACTCAATCAAAGATTGCCACCTCTTCGGAATTAATTGAGCCCCCTTAAATAATAATAAAACCACAACCACTACTAAAACCATCATCATTGATGAATTAGTTAAGACGATCAGAGTCACTATTTTAAATTGATCAAAATAAGCACCGCTCATTAGTATTTTAAAACAATTCGCTCCTCCCAAACAAAACCCGGCCAAGTCTTTAAAGAAAATTCTTTCGACTCAGTTTTTACCGACTTGTTTGAAAAAAAATATCTTGTCTTTTGACCGCAAGCCCCACTTCCGACCCAATTTCTTGAGTTAACACTATTGCCCCCACCATCGCCACTAAAAGTATAAAACTCGCCAAAATAAATAAATAATAACAAGTTATGTACAAAATTCGCCCGAGCGCCTCCATGTTTTGATACTTCATTAAAAACCAAGGAGTGGCCAAATCTCAAGCGCTTCTAATTTCAGCCCCCAAAAAAGTCCGGTGGATATGGGGGCCGCCTTTTATTAACCAACTAGAAGCCACTCCTGAAAAAAAAAAGGTTCCAATAACCAACCCAATAGGAACGTAATTTGTCATATCTGCCTCCCCACCTAATCGAAAAGCGGGAGGAAAGTCTGTTAGATTTAACAACATAATCACAAACAAAAATAAAATAGCAATCGCCCCCACATAGATTATTAAAAACATTAAAGCAACAAAAGTTATCCCCAACCAAAGAAAAAATACCGCAGAACCGATAAAAACAACAATCAACCAAAAAATCGAATGAATAGGATTGAGTGCTGATATTACCATAATTCCAGAGCCAACAATACCAAATGCTAGTATATAAAAGACCGCCCCAAGCAGATTTAATTATTTTAAAATAATCCCCCCACAGCCCAATGGGCTAATTGCAACCACAGGTTCGGAGAGAACATTGTAAATCCAATAACATACAACCCGGCACCAATCAACAAAGCCTTTCTAAAATTTATTCAGTTTTCTTTTCTTAACATTTTTGAGCCAATCAAAAGAGAAGAACTAGCTTGAAAATAGATAATTTTGACTATTCTAACATAATAAACACCAGCCACAACGGAACACATCACGGCCAAAAGAAAGACTAAATAATATTGATGTACCACCCCAGACAATAAAACCAGCCACTTACCCAAAAATCCCACTAAAGGAGGTACCCCGGCAATCGAAAGAAAAGTCAAAGCTAAGGTTAAAGCTAAAACAGGTAGTCTCCTTGAAAGCCCACCAAACTCTACAATCAAACTTTTTACGGTGCCTAAGGCTAATATTGTGGCAAAAACACAAATAGACATTATTACATATAAAATCACATATATTAAACTCGCTTGAATGCTCTCAAATGACCCAACCTCTATCCCCCAAAGCACAAACCCCATGTGCCCCACCCCACTATAGGCTAACAGCCGTTTGACTTTGGTTTGATTTAAAGCACCAAGCGCCCCCACAAGCATCGAAAAAAGAGCCCCAACTAATAAAACATTAACCGCCGACCCAATTGAAACCAAAATTGAAAAATAGCCAACTTTAGGGACAGTGGCCAATAGAGCCGTCGTTGTTGTCGGAGCCCCATCATAAACATCCGGTGCCCACATATGAAAGGGAGCAACAGATAACTTAAACAAAAGAGATACCACAATTAACAAACTACCGATGGAGACTCGAACCTCAGAAAAGTCTAACCCCGAATTCAACGCTAAATTTATATATGAAATATGAGTCCCCCCCGTAAGCCCACACAATAAAGCACATCCAAATAAAAATAAACCGGATGAAAGCGCCCCTAACACAAAATACTTCAAACCCGCCTCCGCACTTTGCCCAGATCCCCCTCTTTGAGCGGCCAAAATAAAAAGAGAAAGAGTGGATAGTTCAATCGCTAAATAAACAGAAAGTCAATTGCTTGAAGAAACTAAACAAAGACTCCCTAGTGCTACCATTAGGTTTAAGAGGGGCAAATGCGCATATGTTTGAAATAAATGCGCCTTTACTCGCCCCCCAGAGAACCTTGGAAAAATTTGCCTTTCCGTATCCACCATTAATAAAACAGCGATAGAGCCCACGATAATAATTAATTTAATAATTTCAGTTCAACCGTTTTCAACCAACAAACCTCCCACAGATAATTCAGAAAAAAAATTCGACAAAAACCCAAATAAAAAAGAAAGGCCACCCCCTCCCCCACTTATAATTAATAATATTAAAACAGATAATTTTAAAACAAAATTGTTAATACTAATAATCCCCACCCCCAGTATCAAAATGCTTAAGATCACAAATTCTGTGGGCCACATCATTATCCTCTTCAAGGATTAGCGGGTTCCCTTGTTTGCTTATATTATACTTGATAGCCGATCCGCTACTTCAGCTATTTGTTCTACGGTTTCTGGTGGAAGGGCATTAATTACATCAGAAGCATTTGGTAAGGCAGTCGCCCTTTCGGCCACCTCACCTGTCTCCCTCAACACCTTTGACATCTCAACGATTGTCTGCTGCATACTGGAGCTCGTTTCATTTATCCTTTCCACCACCTCCATCATTTAAGGGAGATGCCTCTGCTGCCCCCGAGACATTCCTTTCAACAAGCTCCAAATGTTCAGGAGCCTCTTCCACACCCCGATTACAACAGCTCCCTCCCTGAGGAGGACAACAGTGCCGTCGACAAGTAACACGCAAACAAGACCACCCGCCAACAACCCTAAAGTAATAAGACCTGCTAGTATACCCTATTCTACAGGATCTTTTGGTAAAATATCTACTAAGTTATCCTTCATTTTTTTTACACTTTATTTTATTAAATAGAACATAATTTTCTATTTCCCCCAACAAAGGAATTAATATAAGAAAATAAAAAAAATAGTATAGCGCCACCAACTGCCCCAATAATATAAAAGGCTCTTCTACAACCAAAGACCCGACTCAGGTAAGAAGAATAAAATTCACTATAAAAGATCAAAAGGCCATACGTCCAAAAGGACGAAAGGGCAACCCTCTTAATCAACTCCGGTGAAATAGTGGAAAAAAAAATAAAATTAATATACTAAAAAACATAGACACAACCCCCCCAAATTTATTCGGTATTGAGCGCAAAATTGCATAAGCAAATAAAAAATATCACTCAGGCTGAATATGCACTGGAGTCACCAGTGAATTGGCTTGAATAAAATTTTCTGGATCCCCCAATAAATTAGGCACCAAATACACAATAATACTTAATAACATAAGCGTAACTACTATTCCATATCAATCCTTGGATGTGTAGTAAACATGAAAAACGACATCATCCACAGGGAACTTAGACCCCACAGGACTATTTGACCCCTCTACATGTAAAAATATTAAATGAGCCCCGACTAAGATCACTAAAAGAAAAGGAAAGAGAAAATGCAGACTAAAAAATCTAGTGAGCGTAGCCCCAGAAACACTAAACCCCCCCCAAACTCATTGCACAACATCTGTCCCCACATAGGGAAGAGCGGACAATAGATTTGTAATAACTGTCGCCCCCCAAAAAGACATTTGACCTCAAGGTAACACATAACCCAAAAAAGCCGTTGCCATCGTCAAAAGAAGTATTACGATACCAACTCGCCAAACCGGGGCTTTCAAATAACCCCCATAATACAAACTTCTCCCAATATGAAGATAGAGACACAAAAAAAACAGAGAGGCTCCATTAGCATGAAAATATCTTAATAAAAACCCATAGTTCACATCGCGCATAATATGTCCCACCGATGCAAAAGCCAAACCGACCTCTGCGCAATAATGCATGGACAAAAAACACCCCGTTACGATTTGCATAACTAAGCACAACCCCAACAAAGAACCAAAGTTTCACAAATAGCTTATATTTGAAGGAGAGGGTAAATCCACCATAACACCATTCACCGGGGATAAAAGTGGATTCTCTTTGCGCAGTGGCATAGGAAAGCCCCCAGAATTTAACTCCCAAACTAGACAGATTTATCTAGAGATTAGCCCTCAAACTTAAACCAATTAAATACCTCAAACAACAAAATGTCTTAGATTGGAGGCGGGCCATTTAACCCAAAAAGAACACTAGCCACAAAAGCCACCACTCCCAAACTTAGAGGTAAATACGCCTTTCATAACAAAGACATAAGCTGATCGTATCGAATACGAGGAAAAGAGGCCCTCACCCAAATAAAAAGAAAAATTATTAAAACAACTTTTAGACCAAACCACCCCGCCCCGCCTTTTAAATATTTTACCGGAGAAAGTCACCCCCCTAAAAAAAAGATAGTTGTTAAACAGCTCATCAATATAATATGCGCATATTCGGCAAGAAAAAATAGAGCAAAAGACATCGAAGCATATTCTACGTTATACCCCGACACTAGCTCCGACTCTCCTTCTGTTAAATCAAAAGGAGCTCGATTAGTCTCCGCCAAAGCTGAAGCAAAAAACATTATTGTAACAGGAAATAACGGAAAAAAAAACCAAACACCACTATTTTGCGCCAAAACAATTTCAGTAACACTCAAAGAGCCAACACACAATAGGACCGAAATGATGATCAACCCAATCGAAACTTCATAACTAATCATTTGGGCCGCTGCCCGAATCGCCCCCAAAAAAGCATATTTAGAATTACTCGCCCACCCAGACATCAGTATCGCATAAACACTTATCGAAGAGACAGCCAAGATATACAAAACCCCTATTTTTAAATCACTTATTAAAACCCCTCTCCCATAAGGCACAACCCCTCAAACAACTAACGCCAAAGTAAAGGAGAGCACCGGCGCCACTATATAAATAAACAAATTAGTTTGATGCGGAATCACCATCTCTTTGGTAAATAGTTTTAAGCCATCTGCAAAAGGCTGAGCCAACCCACTAACCCCCACTACATTTGGCCCTTTTCTAGCCTGCATATATCCTAAAACCTTTCGTTCAGCTAAAGTTAAATAAGCTACTGTGATAAGCAATGGAACTAGAACCATTAATATTTTTAAAAATAAATGAACTATTACCACGAACATTTTAAAACAGATTCTTGGTCTGAAGACTAATCTAAAGAAAAAAAAATCACACAATCGAAATTTACTTTAATCTATAAAATAGAATCACAAAAAATCTCGGAGGTTTCAATAATCAAGACACTCTAAGTTTTAAAACTAATCTTTAGATAATTTCAATCAAACCTCTTAAACTTAATAAACCAATCTATTAAATCTAATTACTAACCCCGAACTTTGTTACCTGCGGATAAACTTCCTATTTTTAAATCTGAAGACTTGACAAAAGATATAACTCTCTATTCGGCCAGGCTAAAAACTCAAACCTTCAACGACTCAAAGCCCTCCCAGCATACAGTGACTCAATAGTTCTAATTAATTACTTAGACAAAATGGCCCAACATTTACCCTCCATAGCATCCGGCAACCAAGTATGCAGCCCCAACTGTGCAGACTTCCCAACCGCCCCTATAAACAATAGCAAACAAATTAAAGTTATATCGCTAGATTGGGCAGATACAACAACCATATTAAAAACAGAAGAAAACTCTAAAGACCCAAAACGATCTAAAATACCAAACATAGCCAAAATCAACCCCATGTCTCCCACTCGATTAACTAACATGGCTTTTATAGCCGCTTTATTTGCTTCAACTCTAGTTAATCAAAAATTTATTAAAAGATAAGAGCACAAACCAACACCCTCCCAACCAATAAACAATTGTAAGTAATTGTCACTGCTGACCAATATAACCATCAAAAATGTAAAGAGGGATAAATAGGACATAAAACGAGGAATATGAGGATCCCCTGCCATATATGCCATAGAAAAGATATGAACTAAAGTAGAGATTGTTGTAATAACAAGTAACATAATCGCAACTAAACTATCAAACTGTAGGCCAAAATAAACAGTCAAGAGATCAGAATCTAATCACCTTCATAGTTTAATATGTGTCGTAGAAAAACTTAAAATTATTTCATAAAACACCAAAACAGACCAAGATAAACTTATAATCAAACAGCTTGAAGTTAAAACTCCCGCCCCCTTTTCTCCTAATTTTCTTCCCCCGACACCAGCTGCAAGGGCGCCCCCCACTAAAAGAAATAAAATACAAGTATACACCCTAGACCTTTGTCTCCCGTAATTCAACCAAACTAGACACAATATGACTCTAGCTAATCCAATCAGACAAAATCCCTAGCAATGAACACTTCCTTTTTCAGACCTCAAACAACTTGATATAACTTTCATACTTTAGAAGCAATCAGCAATTAACCAAAAGACCCCTTCAAAAAGCATCTGAATCAATCAATTGATTGTAACTTATAAAAATAAGAGAACCACTAATTTTTCGATCCTTTCGTACTAGAAAATAGTTATATCAATGTTTCTTCAAATTGTAGATAGAAACCAAGCTGTCTTACGACGCTTTTAACTCAAATCATGTACGGCTTTAATGGACGAACAGACCAACCCTTGGGAGCGACTGCACCCCAGGATGCCACAATTCAACATCGAGGTCGCAAACATCGTCGTCGATAAAAACTCTCTAACGTTATTGCGCTGTTATCCCCAGAGTAACTTTTATTTGTTTATCGTTAACTATTTCACCCTAAATTAACGGGTCACTTAAACCCACCGTCCAAAGATAAGTGTCTGCTCTGGGTCTCCCCCTGGCAGTCAGACACAATTAAATATGTATCTTAAGCCCGCCTTCGTTACTTTTTTAAAGGCGGTCGCCCCAACCAAACTGTCCCACTTATCAAACCCCAAAAACATAAGTTCGTGAGTTGCCTTTCTTCAAATAAAAAAGTGCGCTTTTCTAGCCTTAGTTGACCCGCACCACATTTTTAAACTATTTAAGTCAGCCACATAAGTTTCCAGTAAAGTTTCATGGGGTCTTCTTGTCTAACAATTTGGATGTAGCATCTTCACTACAAATTCAATTTCACTGGAAATTTCCTTAAGACAGTGAGACCTTCGTGACACCATTCATACCGGCCAACAATTAATTGACTATTGATTACGCTACATTATCACGGTCAGTGTTACCGCGGCCATTAAATTGTCTTTATTAAGTTGGCTCTACCAACCTTTTTAGATACAACCATTGGGCAGGTCTCACCCTTCATACTTCTACCTTCATATTAGCAAAGAGCTATGTTTTTGGTAAACAGTCGAGGCCTTGTGTTTTAACTTCTAATGAAAGCTAATAACTTGCCGAGTTCCTTAAAAAAACTTTCCCCCCCACTATCTCCCACTTGTGTTAGTTTACAACAGTAGTCTTTTGTTTTAATTATTTCCTGGCACATTGTGCGTTTATTACCATCCCCCATCGGGAACCTCCTTAGAGACTGTTTTGCCCAAACCAAAGGCACCTTTGGCTTGGTGACCAGGAGAGATGAGGCAACAATTTTTTTACTCATGTTCACATTTTCTCTTCTGATTCTTGGGCTCTCACCACCACTCAACAGTCTGTTCTACTACCAAGCAAACTACTTACTACCCCCAGAGTTTCAGTTCAATTTTTAGCCACCGTAATTTTTAGGGAAAAAGAGTTCTTGAATGAACTTCTACGCATTCTTTCAAAGATGGCTGGCTCCAAGCCTACCTCTTCATTGTCTAAATCCCACACTCCTTTTACACTTAATTATTGAATCCCTGACTTTAACTTCTAATTTGGGCTCTCCCCCTTTAACAACGGACCTGCTTGCCCCTTGTCTGTCTGTCCACTTCGAATTTTATCTTTAAAGTCTATCCCCCCTAAGGCAATAGATCTTTACCCTAAAATTTTTATTAGGCGTCATATATATAAAAACTTAGATAATGAACAAAGCATAGGCCCATGATAAAACACCAGTTATAAGTTTCACACACTATATTTTAAACACCGCCCAACCCCTATGTGGACGCACTACTTCAATAGTTTTCGTAGAAAACCAGCTATCTCCAAGTCCGATTGGTCTTTCCCCCCTATCCACAGATCCTCCGAGGTTTTTGCTACAACCACCGGTTCGTTCATTAAACTGCCCATGGTTAGATCACTTGGTTTCGGGAAATTTGACTAAAGAGCCTTCTCGACTTCTCTTCACCTACATTTTACTTAAATTTGCCAAACGATATCTCATAAACCCATTATACAAAAGGTACACTGTTTTACAGTTGCTTTAAAAGACAGGATTCCAGATCTTTTCAAGTCTCTTTCAACTTTCCTTTA
>CAOKRL010000160.1:0-10000 GCA_948470475.1 Galaxea fascicularis | reverse complement strand
TTATTTCTTTAATGTACATGTACATTATTCTTCAACTAATCAGATTCATGGAGAAACCACTAAGCACAAAAGTGATCAGGATCATTATCAGTACCTGAGCAAAGTCCTCTATGTAAAAATGTCCCTTAAAATTACAAAAAAGTCCCTTATGTAATTCTGCTTACAGTCCATACTACTGTATAACAATGCTCACAGTCTGGACTCTAACTATTATTTTATGGTCCGCCTTACGGTCTGCACTGTAAGCTCTTTTACAGTCCACACTATAAGCTCTTTTACAGTCCGCACTATAAGCCCCCTTACAGTCTGCACTATCAATGGTACAGTTTGCAGTTTAGCAACTGTGTATCTGATTGGTTGCTTTTGCAACACAATATACATTCCAGAAATACTTGTCTTGTTAATGGTTTTCTGAGATTTACAGCAACTGTGAGAGCCCCTGTTATCCACAAGTATTTATAGTATGGCAACAATAGTATGAGTGATTTGATTGACTGCTGAGTGTGCCAGATTTCCTTGTAATGACTGTGGGTATTACAAAAATGTTCCTTCGCTTAGCAATATCGAGACCTTTTGAAATTATGAATGACTAGGAACAGTCAGATAATGAGTTCTATCATTCTGGGGAGGTACATGTACATGTAGAACAAGGCAAAATACAACTTCCATAGTGATACATTTCTTTTCTTATTCTTATTTACATAAAACGCAATGTTATAAAATTAATAACTTATTAACCTCATCAGTTCAAGCATTATGAGGAAATCTCAGCCTCAGTCTGAGATTTGCCTGTAATGACCTCACTAATCAACAAGTAATCAACATGGGTAAAGTTTGTATCAGTATTCTGCTTAATTCCTACAAAGGCAGTACAGTTACCTTAGTTACACATAGTTAGTAATCAAGAAAATATGTCAGGGCTTGAGACCAACTTTTCAGCTTACTAGCCCAGTGGCTAGTGCACACGTTTGATTCACTGGCCAAAGCAAATTTTTTTTTCACTAGCCAGACTTGTTTCTTAGTTATTTTATTTTTCATCCTGTCAAGCAGTTTCAGTACCTTTTTTCCCAGCCACAATACTGAAGTAAAAGAACTGAACTTATCAGCTTATTAGAATACAACTATTTTACATTTGAAAGTGTTATCATGATTTTATAAACACAGCAGTTTAAATACAATTATTTTAATTTTAAGGGGCTTCACTAGAATGTCAAATCAATTCTAGCCTGTGGTTAAACAACTGAAAAGTTTCCACAGCCGTGGGAAATTTGTCACTGAACAACCGTCAAAACTTTGCAGCTAGCCACCAAATAACATTAATTTTTTTCAAAATGCTGATTCATGATCTCTCATGAACAAGAAGACTTACTGTAACATTCCATCTTTTATAACTTTAATTGGAAGTTGCAGACAAAGGCATCAATATTAAATAGACATCATTCACATCACTGATTTTTTTTATTTCTTGAAGTAATTGAAAGAAAAGCGTAAATGACTTTTTTAAGCATGAAACATTATCCCTAGACTTCTGTAACTTCTCATTTGTTTCTCATTCATCGCTTTAATATTAAGGGAAAAGAAGAACTAAAAAAGCCAATGGTGCTTTCGCTTTTTATCAATCTAAAGTTCTTGCTTGAGACACTAAATTATATGAGCTGATTATATACAGCTGTTTAAAATTCTGCTCACTTTGACTCAATTTTCTTAAATCAGTGATTTCATCTGGTCCTCCAGTGCTGACACTTTCACTAGCCAAAATGGCAAGTGAAGCACAAAACCTACTGGCCAAAACATGATTTTTACTGGTCTGTGGCTGGTTGGCCACCGTTTGAGTCTCAAGCCCTGCATATGTAAGCATAACATCAAATACAGTCCAGCCTCCCTTTGTGACAGACCACCTCCCATAAAGAACCAAGTTGAATGTCTTTTTGATCAAATAAAATTTTTATTGCTCCTAAATGCCCATAAGTAACCACTTGTCACTTAATCTTATCTATCCAAGGAACCAAAAAACATCTCTTGAAATGAACAAGCAGATAAAAATTAATTTCTCTGAAGAGTATGTCCTTGACTCTATCAATCAAATTTGTGATGTAAAAGAGAAGACCTAAGTGCTTTACAAGAATATTATTCAAATGAAGGATGATCCTCCCAGTTGTGAATGCAATTTAAGCAATTGTGTAAAGAAGCCTGAAAAAATGCAGGACTTTGATGAACGGGGTTTAAACCTGTGACCTTGAGATACTGGTGATGCTCTAACCAACTGAGCTATGAAGCCACTGACGTTGGGAGCAGGTCAAATGTGGGTTCATATGTTCCTGTGAAAGATGTGAATGTGAATGTGAATGATGTATATATGAAATAAATCATATGGAACTGAGGAAATGAAAGCAAATGAAGGATGATCCCACATTTGACCTACTCCCTGCTCCTTGCTTCATAGCTCAGTTGGTTAGAGCATTGCACCAGTATTGTGAGGTCACGGGCTCAAACCCCATTGAAGTCCTTCTTTACGTAATTGCTTAAATTGCATTTATGACTGCGAGGATCATCCTTCATTTGATTTCATTTCTGCAGTATGATTTACTACATTATACACCATTCACAAGAATATTATTGATAGTGTGACAAAAAGCCAACAGCCTAAACGCACAAATGTACAATGTACATGTACATGAAATCAAAGCAATAGCAAAATCAGTTGCAAAAGCAATTTCTGAAGCCAACTCTCAATGTGTGTAAGTCATACCCAATTTCAGTGAAGTTATTGATGTCTTCTTGTCTCCAAAATTCAAAGTACAGAGGAAATCTCCATTATTGTCTCCTGCTAATGACTCAAAGTTTTGACCCTCTGTGGTCTGAACTATGCTTGACATTTTGAGTGATTGTTAGTGCAAGGTTCAACTGCATTTGTACACACTGTATTGATGTTAACATGCCAAATGTTTTTTCACTTGACTTCAGCACTGATGCGAAACGTAATTATGCCAAACAGTGGTTTTTGCAACAATTGAGTAACATTTTATCAATTTACAGAGGAAATGGTTTCACAAACACAAACAAGATGATATAAAAATCATGAACTACACCTACTGTATACATGTAGAATGCATTACAATAAAAACTGAGGCCAGGTCTAAAAATGGGTATGGATTTTAGAGGCTTGGGTCCATTTTTCAAAAGTTTCCAAGACTGCAATCCACTTATTCTAAAAAGCTGGTCCTTCAAGATAGGCAAATTTGTAGCAAAATTTCATGCAAAGAAAACTTCTTCATTTGTGAAATATGTAGGAAATTATGGCACATGAAATAGACCCAAAACATTTTCAGGGTTTAAAGAAATGCATGCCAGGTCTGAAAATGGGTATGGAAAATGTCCTGTTTTGGTCTGAAATAGGGTCTGGATTTGGCACAAATTCCAATAAACAGACATGGTTTGATGCTACTCTGGTTTGAAAATTGATGAAAGTAACTTAAAAAGTTACAATTCAGGACCCAACATTTCAACACTCCTGTCTAGTGTCTTCATCAGGGGTGATCTAGTGTTGCAAAAAGGACCCTTTTATACGCTTACTAATTAACTACCTTTTGTTTTTATGAGGTGTAAATAGGCGTCAGGTAAAAGGCCGCCATCGTCACGGTTTAAAGGAGCGTGGGCAGAGTTGATGAGCCAAGCTTCCAAACAAAGCCGTTGATGGTACCGCCGGTTAGTGGTGATAATTTTGGAATTATCCCATGCTATTGTAGGTTGGTTTGGCAAGCATGCTCCGACAAAGCAGAGTTTTCCTTTTTGCAAAGAAAAACTGCTTTTTGATGCTCTTTTAAACGCGTGCCAAGCTGATGCTTGGTCTGTCCGATGTACTCATGATCACAGTCATTGCATGGAATAGAATAAACAGCGTCAGTTCGTTGTTCTTTCAACACAGGATCCTTAGGTTTGGCAAAAATATGACTCAACGTCTGAAAAGGTTTTTGAGCAACTTTAACATTGTGGCTAGACAAAACTCTCTTGATGGGTTCTGTAACACCGCGGATGTACGGGATGATGGCAAAACCTGTAGCCGAAACCTTGTCCCCAGAGGTGTTAAGAGAAGGAGTAACTGGTTTTAAGCAGTTACGGAGGAAAGTGTTTGGGTAGCCATTGACCTTTAGGATGTCAAAAACATATTTTCGCGCTTTGGCCCTAGAATCACATGAAGATGGCAAACAATCAGCCCTCGAGAGCAAACTTCTGGTTATGGATTTTTTGTGGCAGATAGGGTGGTGGGAGTCAAATGCGAGATATTTGTCGGTATGCGTGGGTTTGCGATAAACACTTGTCTCTAAATTTCCCCGGTGCACCCTATAGACATTCAAATTGAGAAAAGACAAACGTCTATCATTCTCACACTTGCCAAACCAACCATACAATAGCGTGGGATAATTCCAAAATTATCACCACTAACCGGTGGTACCATCAACGGCTTTGTTTGGAAGCTTGGCACATCAACTCCACCCACGCTCCTTTAAACCGTGACGATGGCGGCCTTTTACCTGACACCTATTTACACCTCATCAAAACAAAAGGTCGTTAATTAGTAAGCGTATAAAAGGGTCCTTTTTGCAACACTAGATCACCCCTAATGAAGACACTAGACAGGAGTGTCGAAACGTTGGGTCGTGAATTGTAACTTTTTAAGTTACTTTCATCAATTTTCAAACCAGAGTAGCATCAAACCATGTCTGATTGTCCACCTGGTTGCAGTGTGAACTTGAACATACCCAAATTCAAATAAAATTGTCAATTTTTGTCCAAAAAAATGTAGGAATTTTCACATATTAAAAATTGGTACTTCTGGATTTTTTTCTAATACACGTACTGTCTAGGAAACTCTATAATATAACTCTCCTCACCATGATTTGAAGACAAGCTCTGTGTTGATAAATTCAGGGCTCTTGAATGGAGTGGGGTATTTATCACTTCCAAAACAGACAGCACTTTTGAATTAAACTCTTGTGCTTTTGCACTTGCATCACTAGCGACTTCTGAAAAACTTGCTGCATCTTGTTTACCACCGTTCTCTCTCTGATTGGAGGTTTTTAATACCTTTTCTGAAACAATGTCTTTCAGCATCTGAAATGTTATACTTTCCCTTGGAGTTGATGAATGCAATCCTGGAGAACTTGGAGGATTTGAATCAATTTCATTGTCAATATCTGACACAAATGACTGTCCTTCCAAGCGGTGATTCAAAACATCTTTCAATGGTTGATGTCTGTATGGTGTCTTGAGCAAGCGAACATCACACCCTAATTTAAGAAGAGCTTCTCTGACGCTGGAGAGGTCAAAAAGTAGGTGCTTTGGAATGCTGTGAGCAGAAAGGACAATGCGATTACCTGTTGGCTTTAGTGCTCTTCCTGGTGTCAAGAAGTCGGCTTCCTTCTCCCTCAGTTGTACTATTAGTGAAACATAGTCTTTGAGGTCCTGACTTCCAATCACACAAGCCACTAAGTATAGATAAGCAGCAACAATGGAATGAAGAGCACAACAGATCATACTAGGTAACATCAAACTCTCATCTTGAGCAACACTTTGTAATCCTAAGACCAAATGCACTGAGCTTGAAATCACCTCAAAATCTGTTGACATTTCTGCAGTGATAACAGCCAAAGTTAAGTAAACAGCAAGGATGTTTTCTACAGAGTTTGAAATTATGCAGGCACTTTCATACAAGTACCACAGTATTTCAACCTTATTCTTCTTGAAAAAGATCAGATCCTGTTTTGAGCACTTTTCTACTGTCAATTCAACTTCCTGACCTCTGGTTACAAGTACATTTAAACCAAGCTTATCAACATTACCATGAAGATCAAGCAATGTGTACAGAATCTCATGAGCAAGCCTTCTTGTAGCAGAATTATCAACAATGGTGGCTTGAAGCAGTGATTTCAGAAATGTTGGAGAAAATGTAGCAGCCAATGAGATGGAGGTAAAGCTTTGAGCAACATTCAGTAGGCACTGCAAAAGCATTTTCTGTAGAAGCTGGTCACCTTCTGCCATTGTTGTGGGAATGTGACCTTTTTTACTTGAATAGTGGCTCTCTTGAATTTGCTCATCTGCCAAAGGTAATTTTCCCATGATAAACATCATGATATCCGTTTTCTGAAAGTCAGGCAGAACTGCAGCAAATGCTCCCACTGTACTGACCAGTGACTCCTCAAACTCTTTCTCATCATCATCATTAGAACCAGCACAACCACTCTGCTTGCCAGTTTGAAATCTTGCATCTACAGATGACCTCAGATGACGCAGAAGTGTGTTGAAGACTTCCAAAACTGCAGGCCCTATGGAACTGCTGCTAGCAATTCCAACACATGCAGCTAACACTTGTACAATGCTAGCTTTTACTTTGGCCTTATCTCTGATATGATCATCCAAATGGGAAAGAAGCTTCTCAATAATGATATAATTAAACTGATTTTGCACTGAGTACAAAATAACTTTGAATACTTTCAAAGCAAACTCATTTGGTACCCAAAGTTCACTCTTGTCAAAATGAGTAAGGGCTGGGTTGATAACTGATTTGATATTTCCGTAGCTAGCTCGGTTGATCAATTCACGGAGGCAGGACTCTGCAAGAGAGGCTGGATCTTCTTCATTATTGGAAGTCTGCATCTCTTGGTTGCTGGAAAGTTTAATTTTACCACTCTCTTCCATGACAAACAACAAAGAAGGTATGATCTTACTCATGTGAGTATCATCCATGATGTTCGCTTGAAGATCGTCAGACACAGTTTTTCTCACAACACCTTGCAAGCCCTTAAGACCGGCCAAACGAATCCTGAAGCACTCTTCTTCGTTTCCAGAGCTAAACCAACACATTGCACTGAACTTAGAAACGAAGAAATCATAGCGACGATGATAGGACGGAGTGTCTTCTTCAATGTTCGCGAACTTTACGAACGAAGTGCTACCGAGAACTTGCAAATCGGTCTCAGAGCTTTCAAGCAGTTTCTGCACCATTTTGAGGAAGCTTTCAACAAACAAGTTTAAGTTTGGGGCATGACATGCAAGCAATAGTTGATCAAGGGCTTCGACTGTAATGAAAACGAGTCCAAATCTTCGGCGTTCGACGTCCCTATTTAATTTCTGGGCTAAATAAGCACCGATTCTGTCCAGTTTTTCAGGTGATGAAAGAGCGTAAAATATCAGCTTGTCCATATTTGCCTTAACTAAACCTTGACGAGGATCGGCCGGATAAATATTATCTACCAAGCGTTTGTAACGAGGTCGAAAATTACCGATACAGGAACAAATATGAGAAGTCGCCATGTTTTCCAAGTTATGCAGATACTTGAAGGCGTTTTAGTTCACGACCTCATGTGAGCCTACGGGAAGTGTCCCGCGACATAGGTCGTGGAGCAACAACAACAAAAACAACAACAGCAAGTTTATTGTGGAAGTACACTTAACTACGATAAAGGCGTGCTTTCACAGACGTAACTAAAGTCGGGGTCTGTGAAAGGACGCCAGCTAATTTACAGGTATTCCACAAACACAATAGAATTAAAAGTTAAAAACTAAAAATGGAATATATTGTAATTAAAATTATAACAATAAAATCTAATAAATATATCTTATATCTAACTAAATACTAAATTCAATAAAGAAGCGTCGACATTATAAAAATTGCACTAGGTCGACTTGTCTAATGGATCTCTTAAAAGACTTAAAATTCGTTATGTTTCTAAACATGTTCGGAAGTGAATTCCAGAGTTTCGGACCAATATAACGGAGCAGAGGAGTCATCAGGAGTCCCATCCCAGAAGGCCTGTACTACGGATTTCAAGTGACAGGGATGAACGAAAGATTTTAGGCGCTTGAAATTTTTAATTCCGGGTTTTTTTTGGGATGAAAAATTTGGCAAGTATTTTTTTGTGGGGCTTGATTTAAGTAGGAATTTTTGGGGGGTTTTCAAAACAATCTGAAGAGTTCTAGTGCCCCCGCATACCGGCCACTCGGAGGTTTAGCATGGGATTTTTTGGGGGGTTAATTTTTGGTCCAGGGATTTTTTAGGGTTCTTGAAGAAATTCATCAGGCTAGTAAAGATGATATCTATTTAAATGCTGACAGTCATCGAAACTGTCTGCATCATCAAGACTTTTCTTGGCTATGTTTTAAGAACATTTAAATAGATATTTTTCTGGGTTTTGATTTTTGCCACTATTCGATCATCCCTGTCACTTGAAATCCGGAGTAGACCCCATCCTCCTCCCCTCCTGGGAGTCCTATATCAAACTTGTTTGATATTTTTTGCCCCGCGATGCAAATTCCTTATTGTGCGGCAATCATGAGAATCTGGCTGAGCCAGGCTAATCGATCATCCAATAAAATTGCATGGCTTACTCACTTGACGTAAGAGCTTGGACTTCAAGATTGCCTCCGAAATGGATATGGTGGCAGAAGGAAAGCTGACCGACCAAAGACATGGGAAAGGGAATAAATTACAAAACGTAGACAACAAGGGGCAGACCCTAATCTTGTACGGGAATTAAATGCGGAAGATCCAGAGGCTTTCTCTCAAATTCATAGATTTAAATTCATAAATGGATAGAGCGGTCCTTCAAAACAATTCTAGCCATGTTTGCGCCTTTAATAAAGAAGCAGAACACACACATGCAACACTTTACTGACTACACCGGCTGCTATCTTGAAGTCTAAGTTCTTACGTCACGTGAGTGAGCCATGCAATTTTATTGGATGATCGACTAGCCTGGCTCAGCCAGATATTTATGACTGCGGCACACAGTGAGAAATTTGCCTGGCGAGGCAAAAAATATCAAACAAGTTTGATATTTTCCTCACGGCCTCGTGAGGCGAATTTCTCACCGAAACTCCACCGCACACATGAGGAAACGGCTGAGCTAACTACCTCGCGAGGAATTTTGATCAGCTGTTTCCTTCACGTGTGCGCCGGGCTTAAATCATTCACTGTGCATTGCGAATATATCTTTTTAGTGATTAGAATCACCGTACGTGATAAAGCTATAGAGCGTCATGCGATCGTGTTCCAAGTCTGTTGAATCCTATCCACATACAGTAAAGAACAGCACCTCATTCGTGCGCTCGGAAAATAAGAAAAACCATTCAACGTTCAATAGGTAGTCAGGCTAGTACTTGCAAAACCCAACCAAAGCAAAGAATTAAGCCTAGTTTTCATATGTCGGGAAAATCCCAGACGATCGGGGATTTCACTGTTTCCCAACCGTTCCAGATTATGCCGACAAATGAAAACTGGAAATCGCAGACGTGCCCGAACTTCTGGAATGGTCGGGGACAAATCGGGAAAATGTGATGTGTTTCTGTTTTCCCGACGCGTCCCAGATTTCAGCGATGGTCGGCGATCAATTGGCCATTCCGAAATTCAAAAGGGAACTGGGGCGAGTTTCAAATTTTGAAGTAATCGATAAATTGACACTACCACATGAAAGATAGCATTGAGTTTAGTCGTTTGACCAAGTTTGATTCTTTTAGGTTGCATAGAGACCAAGTTATGGACCTTGAAACATAGCTCAAAGTCCATACAAACGTCTCTAATTTTGAGGCTGCGTCCCCAAAAACCATGGTTTTAACTTGGTCTCTGTGCAACCTAAAAGAATCAAACTTGGTCAAACGACTAAACTCAATGCTATCTTTCATGTGATGGTGTCAATTTATCGATTACTTCCAAATTTGAAACTCGCCCCAGTTCCCTTTTGAATTTCGGAATGGCCAATAGGCCATTTCCGAATTACCTTAGGCCTCGTTTTCAAAGCGAGTCTAGGTGCTCACCTTTCATATGCAAATCAATTTTCATTCACACGCAAATTAAACTCATTTTCGTGTGAATGAAAATTGATTTGCATATGAAAGGATGAGCACTTAGACTCGCTTTGAAAACGAGGCCTGAGGTAATTCGGAAATAGCCTATTTATTTGGGCTATCTGGGACGTTGGCGACGGTTTTAGCTCGTTACCAATCC
>CAOKRL010000156.1:0-10000 GCA_948470475.1 Galaxea fascicularis | reverse complement strand
TTTAGACGCACTTAACCGACGACTTTAACGTCTCAGACGTTAAATGCGTCTAGTGTAAAAACGCCCCAACTGGGACGCATTCAGCCCTGAATCCTTTGTTCATCTGCACTTCGCTACTTCCTTGCTATCTTGGGCGACAAGACAAACAAGCCAAGTGCCGAGGCTAAATCTAGCCCGGGGGGGGGGGGGGTACCTACTTATAAGAGGCTAATGGGGATGTGCCGCTGGATGGGGTCGCATTTTTACGACTGGAGTGACTATAATGGGGTTACATTTTTTGTAGAGTTACTAGAATGGGGTCCCACATTTTCGGCATTTCTGGGATAAGAAAATTCTGGCAAGCAGGGATTTAAAAGTAGGAAGATTCGCGGTTAAAAAATGGTTCGTGCTGTTGCTTTAATATTTAACAGTTGGCTCGCATTGACTTCCGTTCGTGAAATCACAACTTAAACATTAACGACTTGCACAATAATCCAGAACCCCTAGGTCCAGAACAAAGTCCAACAAATCATCCGTACTACGGTATTTATTTTCCGGCTATTCTGCGTTGCTGTCGTCCAGCGAAGTTAACACACCTTGGATCTTCTTTTGGATTAGAAAGTGTTTGTTCTCTTTCGCCCGGGACTTAGTAGCTTTTAACGTGACATTTACAGGAACATTTTAGTCCACCTATAATATTTTTATTGGGAGTATGAATCTTCTGATCTGTAGGTTCGAAATAATTTGTTTTTATTCACGTAAGAAACCATTATGACGTTCCCGTTAAAGAAGAATGTTTGCATTTCAACTATTTATGACGGTACGTTTGTAAATACTAACGGTTAGCAAATGTACCAGAATGTCTGTACTGTAGGTGAAAAGTAAAGTGTTCTACATTCAATTTAACAAACGTGTCAATTCACTAAGGTAGAGGCATAAACAGAAAGTGACTAAGCTGGGATCGCGAAAATTACATTTTCCCAAAAGTGACTAAGATGGGGTCTATAATTGGCCACAGAACAGACTATAATGGGGTAGGGGTTCTGAGAGGCCAGCGGCACATACCCAGCAAAAATTGACCCAAGTACCCCTCCCCGGGAAATCTAGTTCCTCGTCCATCGCCAGAAAATGCTCATGCCTAGACTGATTTTTGTCATAAAAATAATTGAATCTGTCCTTGTAGACGACGTCGAGACATAAATTTGAGAAGCTGCAATTCCGCCACGTTTATTTGTTCATATAGTCGTGTGTTAACGTTTATTTGGAGCCGAGTTTGCTCGTGCCCAGTGTCTTCCGAGAATAGAACCTAGTCTTTTTTTTAGAAAAATCTTGTTTTTGTCGGTTAGTTTGTCTACTTTTATGCGTCCTGTTTTTATACCAGACGGCTTTAACGTCTCAGACGTCAAATGCGTCTTGACGACTTTAACGTCTTTAGCATAAAAACGGCCTTTCTCGCGACTAGAAAATCGGTTACTCCAGTAGAATCTACTCGTCTCCAATGGAACACTTTTCCAAGGTCGCCACTAGACTTCCGCTTTTCCAATAGAACACAACCCTACACAACTAGAGTCTAGTTTAGTGTATTGGACAACCCTCACGACATGGGTACAACAATCGGTTATAAGGTCTGCCTTCTTTTGTCCCAAATTTTAACTGAGCCAAGGCTGTGATCAGGTGTCTCTTACAATAAGAAGTTGATGGAAGCTTGATGCAATAGTTGTAACCAAACGTTATGGCGTTTGAATTGGCCTTGTATGAGACGTACCATCTTTATAACAGGAGTAGGTAGGCTAAATGCACTGCAAATCCGTTAGTTCATAGCGAAGAAATCACTGTTCGAGGACAGATCGTGGTTTTGTCAACACTAAGAGACATTTGCCTTCGCAGATCATCACAAGAGCTGTAGAGTTTAGCGAAATGTTTTCGGACGTTTGGGAATCTACCTTAAAAAAATTACGAGTTTGAATGTGAATTTTTACCGTGCTTTATCTTTAATTCACGGATTCGTTGTACTCCAAACAACTTAAGGGAAACTTGCGAAAAACTGAAATTGCTGCTGTCACGAAGCTCCTTGGAACCTCCAAGTTCATTCGTCCTGAAGTGTGAACGTCTTGTATTCTGTAACATGCACCTTTATTGATATCTAACTGGCAATACCGGAATCTCAACAACAACATCTTGTTACAAGCTCGGCTCTTATATAGCTAAGCGAGAGAATCTAGAACGTTCCGTATGATTACAGAAGACTCTTTTTATATGCTATGTCAGGAATGACCAAACACGACACAGCTACTTCTAGAACATTCTTGAAGGTTACACAACACGCCGCACATGGCACGAAGCTCTATTGTTTCAGGGATAGCGTTCATTGCGCTTTTTTGTTTGTTACTAGTGATGCTCGCAATTCCCTTGCATCACCTTTGCGTAGCTCTCTACTCAAGGCCAAAATTGGGCGCGTTCACTTGTAAAGTGCGATTACAGGCTTCTATGAATAAATATTTTATTAAAGAACGTTTGTTGTCTTTTTTTTCTGTGTGCCTTGATTCATGGGAACTTGGACTACACGATCTTACGTATTCTAAACAAACCCACATCCTCGAGCGAAAATTGGATTCGTCCGTGCGACAACAGGGTCTAGCTGCGGATTTCTCAACACTTTACCTTCCAAGTTTGTTTTTTTTAGGCAATCCTTAATTGGCAACAGGTGAATTTTATTTGAAAATATGGAAATCTAACTATCTCTGACTAGAGGAGTGTTATTTTTTAAGCCTCTAAGTTGTCTGCTTATACTGCGCATTAGTAGTCTAAAAAATCGAAGAGTTTCAAAACTCGCAAAATAGGTTGGACGTCTTTAAATGGCTTAAACGTCTAACACAACCGAAACGGCACAACAAGAACAAAACACAACCACTACACGTGCAGCCGTGTTTTCACGACAGCCGTTGTCTTGCTCAACATTCCTGAAAGTGGTTTGTTTGCAGACTTCGTTAAGCGACTAAAAGTGCTACTATGATCAAATTTTTACCCCTTGAATTTTTAGGTTTATCACATAGAATTCGAGGAAAGATTTACCGTTTTCAAATATCTGCATTGGTTCCGGAGATATTTGAATTTGAAAAATGGATAAATATGCAAATGTCAGGACTGATGACGGCATACACTCAACCCAACATTACATCAAGTATATGAATACAGCTGTCTCGATCAATGTGAAGCAGAGACCAGTGAAACTTGGTAGGCTGATAGTTCTACAGGCAACGCACCTACGGCTACAAAAAAAATCGGTTCCCATGGCAACTCACTCTTCTCCAGTTGTCGCTCCCGACTCCCTTTTGTGCTTCTGACGTCATTGTTGTGTGCTTGTGGGCGATCAACGTGTTTAGAGCAGTTTGCTTTGAGGCCGAACAGTTCGGTGAGTTGACTTTCTTTGTCGGTGGTTATTTTTAGGAACATTGTGTGACTGTGTTTACATTTTTTGGCAGAAAACCGGACCACGCATTAGGACCACTACCACCGCCGTCATCATTTCATTTGTGTAATTCGCATCTATACGAATTGATTCGTTTGAGTACGACTATTTGCTGTAGTGTTAGTTGCCGGTTGTCGGTTGAAGTGTGTTTTCGACGTTCAAGAATAAAGTGTACACCCAGCTTCGAGTGTGTCGTGATTCGGAGTTGACACCAGTCCCGTCCAACCTGATTTTAGTTATTTTCAGCTCGAAAAAAAATTAACAGGGCCACAAACTCGACCTAACATATTTATATGCTTGCTGGATCAACTGGGAGCAGGGTTGGCGCAGTGGTGAGAGCGCTCGCCTTCCACCAATGTGTCCCGGGTTCGATTCCTGGACTCGGCGTCATAAGTGGGTTGAGTTTGTTGTTTCTCTACTCTGCTCCGAGAGGTTTTTCTCCGGGTACTCCGGTTTTCCCCTCTCATCAAAAACCAGTTTTTGATTTGATTTGATTTGTAATTAGATTTCAGGGCCACAAGTTTATTAGCCCATGGCTATTACGTGCTACCCTGACTAAATAAAGTCATTATTATTATTATTATTACTATTATTATCATGCAGATGAGGCACCACTGGCAAATATAAAAACAGAACGCCAAAGGTGGCCAGCAAAGCCATTAATATCAGGGAGGTCTGGAACCGGGGAGACATGACAAGCCAAGATGGCTTAGCTTCCGGACGTGTCCTCCGAGCTGCGTAAACCGGAAAAAGCCGGTTGAGTTAAAATCAAAGACTAGCCGACGATTATATCGCCAAAAATGAGCTGAAAGCTCAACTTAACAGACGAAGAACTTTCAACTTCTGATGTCTACACGCATCGAACGCTCCTCCAGCTCTACCAGCTCGAGTTCGCAACCGACACCAAAAAAGGAATAAATTTAAGAGTATCGAGATGAAAGGAAGCGACGAAACAGAATCTGGACCTTCACTAAAACTTATTTTAGACAAGTTGAATAGCAATGTAAAGATAATGGAAGACAATTTTACAAGTTGCTTTCTCAAATCGACATGCTAAGACGGTGCGACTTTAAGCAATAAATCGAAAGTGTGAAGAACAATATGAAGAAGATTGAAAAATCTCAAAAGGATGCATGGGCTGCTATCGACACAAGGCCATAGACTCAAAGCGATTGCACCAAGAAATGCTTGGTAATTAGAAAGTGCATGTCCGAGTTTGAACGTCTTCAGTCAGAACGAAAAAACGCGGTACGGGATGAAAATTCAAAACTTCTGCCAGCACTTAAAGAACTGCAGGGAAAGCTTACGCTAAGAAAGGAAATATAAGATTTCTAAACATTCCCGAAGAAGAGGTTGAAAACTGCACAGATATTGTATACGACGTCATTGAAGATGAGCTCAAGATCAACACCGCGGATATCAGTCATGCCGTGCACCGTGTTGGATCACCAGCATCCCAGAACGGTGAAAACCATTCTACTCCTCGCCCGCGACCAATAATCGCAAGTTTTGTCATCAGAGAACATGTGGATTAAGACTATGCAAGGGAAATTCAGGAAGAAAGAAGAAATTTAATCAAAGCCATGTTTGCAGCGAAAGAAAAAGGATTAGACGCTTAAGTCATTGACCGTAAACTTGAAATCAACAATCAAGTGTTCGATATTAGCATAGCCTCCTACGCAGACATTCTTTTGGCTCGTCACGCAACCTTTCCTCCCCAACGAACGTCTGCTGAAACGAGCGGCCACTTCCGTTCGCATTTGTTTCAAACAAACCAGTCAGTGTTCATCTATTGTGCTATCAATGTCCAATGACAACTCGTGTAACAAGATGTTGTCATCCTCAATAACCGCTTTCAAATATTAACCCTTTGCGTGTAAGTTTAGTCAAGATCACAATCAAGCAAGGCTTTTCAAATTGAGCTATCCTTAAATGCGAATACTAGTTTGTGTCAAAGGACGGTTCCTCCATATCCCTCTTGATGAAGAGTAGTTCTAAGAGTCATTAAGGATGACCACCATGCATGCGTTATACAGCACATACAGATGCCTTTGTCTCTCTTATGGTATTACCAGATATTACATATGAGATTGAAAGCTGCAGTGGAGGGACTGGATGGAATAAAATATGCATAGCAGACACATCCTAGTTTTTGGGTAAGGCACCAAATTCGGGGAAGCTCAAGAATGACCACGACCGAAGATTCATTGCTATTGTGGAACGCTTAAAACAAGTAAATTCCAGTTCAAGCCTATATAGATCAAATTTAAGGGTACAATTATGTCCGATAACGGAATGAAACTTGATCCGCACAAAGTAGCGCCAATAACACAAATGCCAACAAGACAGAACAAGGTTGCACTCCTTCGATTCATAGGCATGCTTAACCATGATCTGTCAACCTTCTGTGCTAACCTGAGCTGAGTACGGTTATTCAACTCCTGCCAATGCTCACCCAGCAAGCCGTCCCCTTCAAGCTCCTTCACCTACTCCACAGTTCAAGACAAAGGCTTCAACGAAGCAAAACAAAGCGATACGCTTAGCCCGTGTCTTAGACTACTATGATCTTCACAAGCCAGTTGTTTTTCAGACGGACCCTAGGGAGGATGCAGTGGGCGCCGTCTTTCTACAACCCAATTACGATGGTGAACTGCAACCCGTTGCAGTCACATTCTCTACCATGAAATCTTACGGAACAGTGCCACTCGCTATGGAGAAGGAGTGCCTGGTAATTTGCAGTTGTTTCCAGAGGTATAACAAGTGGATTTATAGCAAGACTGTCATCGAAGTTCACACCGATCACCAGCCATTAAAACCAAAATGAGGGAATTGCTGAACAAAGCCCCTGTCCGCCACCAAAGGATGTTTTTGCTTTGCTGTCACTTCGCATTATCTGAATACAAGAGAGGGCCGACACTTCGATTCGATACAAAACATAGACTCACTCTCACGTACTGATAGCCAACCCCCAGTCAGTAGCAGCACAAGTCACGAACTTCGATGCTTTTCAAATGGAGACAGAGTCCTAATTCATTTCCAGAAACTCAAGACTAACAGAGCCCACCCAGAACAATCTAGGTGAGGAGAAAAGCAAATATGTCACGCTGACAACTGCGAGAGTCATTCTTCATTTCATTTCATTTCATTTCTGCAGTTCATGTACGCATGTGTGCTTACTTCGAAAATCACTCAGCCTCATCTCTTTCACGGGGACATATGAACCCACATAACTGACGTTGTCCCAACGTTGGTGGCTTCATAGCTCAGTTGGTCAGATCATCGTACTAGCATCGCGAAGTCACGAGTTAAAACCCCGTTTAAGTCCTGAATTTTTGTAGGCTTCTTTACGCAATTGCATAAATTAAATCATAAATCATAAATCATAAATCACCTTTTTCACGGGAACAAAATAATGAACCCACAATTGACCTGCTCCCAACGCAAGTGGCTTCATAGCTCAGTTGGTTAGAACACAGTACCGATCACGTTTTCATGGCACTAGGGCTTGTCCACAGCCAAAGGTGACAAACTTAAACATTTTGACGGGTAACATTGGACAAAAAGGCACATAAGTTGCGATTACCTGGATTTGTTCGCTAGCAACCAGAGCCTATGAAGTTCTGTTTCATAATAAGATTATACACGCATTTCAGTGTTTCTTCATAAACATCTTCTGTCTTTAATTTGTAAGCGATTAAACATAAAGAACCAACCGGCAATCATCACTGTTACCTGCTTTTGGTCCTGCTGATCGAAAACAAAATTTGAGATTGGTAAGAAACAAAACGGGGGCATCGCTTTATGTCTTGATGCCTTGCGGTCAGCAACTGCATAAGCTAGCACAACGCGTTTGCCTAAGCTTCTCTGAAATCGGTAGCTGACCTAGATGAAATTGATATTACAGGAAAAAAACATTCATAACAACTGTCTAGTAGGTATTAGGAAAGAAGTTGTTTGAAAACAAAAACAGGCCAAAAACTGCACTGTGGCACTAATTTCAAGAAAAAAAATTGAAAGCCATGGCAGGTTTGTAACCAGCAATTTATGAATTTTAAACCGCTTAAACGCACATGATCAAAGCTGTTAGGCCCTGTTCAGTTTGGATAAAAAAAATAATAATAACTGCCGTCTTGCAAAAGCAGCACCAGAAGTTGGATCTTATGGTCTCTTGAGTTCAGTGTTAGCCTCTTGCCCCGTAGACTAAAAACTTGAGTGGCGGAAGCAGCGCTTTCCAGATAAAGCTGATGTGGAAAAAAAATTCGTTACGAAACGTTTGAATTGAATGAGACAGCACTGCTATTTTAACTCGGAAAATAGCTACACCATTTCTGAGTTGTAAGTGTGAACATACTTTGACACGTTAACACTTCAGAGAGTCACCCTCACATATTATTCAATTTGCACTCCTGTCATCTTAATATTCTCCACCATACAGATATCTTTTAATTCTCTGTCATCCTTGAGGTGCTTTGCTTACTATATGGTATGTTAACATGCAATTCACTGGTTGGACGTCCGCTGACTAGTGCATAAGATCACTGTACAACACAACCAAAGACGCCAATGAATAAACGAACTTCATCACAATACTACAAACGAGAAGGAAAATAAATGCAAAAGAGGAGGATCAACCCTTCTTTTGATAATTTTGTCTGGCATTACTGATGGTGTTTTGCTTAAAATGTCGTTTTTCCAGGTTTAGGAAGTCATTCGTATTTTTTCCCCTCATTATACCATCTGCATCTAGCTCTTAAAATTGACCCTTTGGTACGATACTCGAAAATCTTTTCCAGCTCCCGTTTCCTGGCCTCGGGAGTGCCAGAGATCTCTGTTTTTTCATTTGGGTTTATTTTATTAGATTCAATAAAGTTTTGCAAAAAAAAAAAATAGTTTCTTTCTCAAGTTCTCCTTCACGTCTAGACATTTTTAATTTTTTAGCCGTCGCGTACTTTATTGACTGCTCTCTTACCTTAAGTTTCATCATCTCCCACAGCAAGCCTTTGTTTACGGTATCATCATCTTGATCTTCTTCATGGGCTTTCTTAATAACATCTCTGATCTGAGTAACATAATCGATGTCAGTTAGAAAAGAAGTGTTAAGTTTCCAGTAACCTGGACCTCTAAGGTTCGAGTGAAGGGCTATTTTAATGTCAATTAGAGAGTGATCTGTTTTATAACCAGCTGAGATATTTGCACTCGTAACACTGCTCATAAGACACTGGCTTACGAGGAAAAAATCTAGGCGGCATAAGATTTCAGGCTTTCTCCGACCCCAAGTGTATTTGCGACTATCCGGGTTTATTGTTTTCCACGCGTCTACTAAGTCAAGTTGGGCAGCGCGGTCTTTAACCAGCTATTGGGACTTAATGTTGGTCCTAGTAAGTCCACCTTTCTTGTCCATGTCTATGTTCAAAACAAGATTGCCTCCACCTATAATGATTTCGTCACACTCAAAGTCGTGTAAATGATCAAAGAAAAGCTCAAGGACCTTGGGTCATCAACATTAGGCGCGTACAATGTGGCTAAAGTAACACATTTCTGTTCTGTTTCGATATCGCGGGTAATAAATCTACCATTTAAGTCAGAGAAAAATTTTCGGATTTCAAAGCTAAAGGTGTTGTTAAACAAAATGGCAACCCCACACTTGCTGCTATCTTGCCCACTAAAAATTGTCCTATATCCCCATTCTGCAGACCACATGGAATTTGTGCTTTCAGAACAATGAGCTTTGTTGTCGTCAGCGAGTTGTTGGGACATGTTTCTAACCACCAGCTCAGAAATAACAGCTTTTAATCAGGTTGGGCATCCACAAGTTGAGATTACACGTTTCGAACTCCTAAACCTCGGCTGCAATTACATCCAGTGGTCCGCTTATTCGATTCAAACGGTTCAGTACATTCTGTGCAATTCACTAGAAATAGAAACGGTTTCGAATATAGAAACGACCTTAATAAACGTCAAGTGGGCTAACCAGAAGGAAATCAATATAACACTTACACAAGTGTGGACCCTTAGAGTCAGTTCCGGCTGTAACGTAAGAAAAATATCCGACAGCAAACTAAAACTGTACTTTCACTCGAAACATGGCCAACGCAAAAGGGCGCGAGTTTGACACACTCGAAAAGGCTTATGAGAAGTCACAGGACTCCCAACAAAAGTAATAACAGGCTTCTTGCAGCATATAGATTGAATGTTTTTGCATTCTAAGCCAGTTGAAGTGCTCTCTTCTTTTCAAATTGTCACCTAGTCCTCTCACATTAAGACAACATATACTGAGATTCATTTATAATTGAGTTTTTGTTACACGACTTAGACAGTCAGAGGGCCAATAACTAAAATCGACCAATAAGATTGCTCTGTTGCCAGTCCCATATTCTCTAAGTATTGGACCGGATATTGTACCAAATGATCCCTCGTTGTTCCCGCGTTGTTCACGCGTTGTCTTCAGTCCTGTAATAAATCTCTTATTAACCAAGCTTGCTCGGGACCGTACTGGGAGAATATCGACCCTCGGTCTTTTTTGTACGGACCTCGCTGCGCTCGGTCCGTACT
>CAOKRL010000155.1:0-10514 GCA_948470475.1 Galaxea fascicularis | reverse complement strand
GGCCAGAAGAATACCTTGTTTGAGGTTTCGGCCGTACTTGTTCATCGAAAACATATCAACAAATTCGAAAACTTTCAAACTTTGGCGCGAAAGATTGCTTAACGGTTGTAAAACTTCAAATGTTTGGTTACCAACATGTCATATTTGCATCCAATTACAACATGTTTTTCTGTCACGTGTCCATGCTTAGATGAAAACGACGGTATTGTTGACTGCTGATCACGCACATTACTTTCAACAGTATCACTGTTGTCATCACACGCATCATTGCCAACATTTTCATGCAGTACAATTTCTTCATTAATTTTTTTATTAATTACATGTGACCCACTCTGGATTAAAACTAATCCCTTCATCTTTATACAGACTGCCATTAGTCATCAGCCAATCTGCAGTTTCCACCACTTGATGAGGTCTGACATTTAATGACAATGCAGAACTCTTATATTGCAATTTTTTTCTTTAAATTCAATTTGATTGTACCAGTCTCACTTGGTAACTGAGGCAGCATATACCGTACTCACTGAATGTACTGTTACATCAGTGGGCACATTAACAATATTACCATGTATCTTAAGCTGTCTTCCTCTTGGAGCTTGCATTAGCTTTTGAAAAGCAATTCTTGGTGCTAGTAGTCTACATTCTAATTCATTGAGATCAAAGAACGCTGTTTTTTGGGGGAATACCATCCCATTAACAACAGCACATGATGGAATCTTATTCTTTACTAAAATACTTATGGCATGTTTTACAAACCCATTCAATGTTATCAACACTTGTCTTATTACAAAGGTATTCACAAAATATTAATATCAGGATTGGATTCTCTAAGCATATTAGCATTACGCACACCATGTTTGTACCACAACTGATCACAACAAGTACAAATATACAGTGGGCCTTGGGCAATCATTTTATGAAACTTTGAAATAGAATCCTCCATAATTATTGTTTTTTGCTTAGTTTGCTCTGTACATGTATGTCCTCTGGTACGTATTGTGTTTTGTTTTTGGACCAGGAGATTGAACTGATGCTCTATATTTCTTTTATATGCATTATTCACGGCTTTATCTTCTGCAGTTGCCTTTGATGCCCTATATTTTTTCGTGTATAATCCTCTGCTTTTCTTTTTCTTCGCTCTGTATTGTCTCATGTAATTTGCTTTTTTTTTTTTGCTAATACTTGCAGCAGGTTGTTTTGGTATTGCATTTTCATTTGAGCATTCATTATCAGCAGGTGATTGACTTTCAACCATACTTCAGACTGACAATTGTTTGTTTTGGTTTTCTACATGTATCTCATCATTGCATTTTCTATTGCAATTCTTTTTATTAGATTTAGAAGAATTAACATTTGAACTTCTTTCAGATAAAGCTGCAATAGCTGAGATATAATGCATCTCACCTATGTGACCTACAGTGTACACTGTATATACTTTCTATAAATTGTTCAGGATTCTCTGTTAAATACTGAATACCTGCAGCTCTTGTTGCTAAAATTAATGTTGACTTGGATTACCATACTGTACATATAACTGATGTGATACAGACTTAAAGAAGCAAATATCACCTCCACCACCAACATGTCTACATGTACATGTAAGTAATCTGTAGTGTGGTAAAAAAAAAATAGAACTTTCATTGCGTATCATTGTTCTAGGAACTGGGTTTAATTCAATATCCCCTGACAGTAAAAGATGCATGTCTGACATATTATTAAATGTATATGCTGTTGCAGTCCTCATAGATTTCATAGAATAACTACTATAGATGAAACTATCTTGCCTGTTAGTATAATTATTTGATATGCCATTGTTTATAATGTGTACATGTAGCAATACTATACAAGACAGATGAAACAGGAACTGAGTTTATGATCAACAATTTGTGCTTCTTTCTTAGTTTTCTACGTTTGAGTGACTTCATAACTCTTCTTAACGATACTTTCGATGGTTCCCTATCTCTTACCCTCCGAGTTACTGGTTTTTTACACAGTTGGGAATGTTTAATGCACTGATTAACAGTATCGGTAATTGTATTCACAGATGAATCATTATTACCATTTCGATGACCAGAACATACATGTACTATATTATCATACTACAAACCAGGCAGAGATCTCAAGAATGCATGATTAAGTAAAAGCACAGGCAGCCTAATCGTGTCATCAAAAGTTGATTGTACAGAAGACGGTCAGACCGATACAGAAAAATTAAAAACCTAGAATTCCAACGAACCGAGTAGCGGTGGAAATATTTATGTTCTAGCCAAATAAAGCCTTCCTACCTTCACTCTACTGTTTCTTGTCACTTTCTGGGACGTCTAAATGCAATATCATCGCTTTTTTTTTTTAATCCCAGGTCACTGTCCATTCTAAATAAACGGCAGGCCGGTGACTCGAGATCGAACCAGTCGCCGTTCGAAGGCCAATAAATTCCCAAAACAGCGGAGTATCTGCTTCAAATCACCGCTCAAATTTGACCAATTCGGCGACTCCATGATGCGTGATGCGTGATTCAAATGTCCTGGGGCTTAGTGACCGCGGCTGCTCAGGAAAAGGGGCACTTACACGGGGGAGGGATGGTCATTTTGTCCACAAGCACTCTACTGCGCTGGGGGAGTGCGATGCGTTAGATTTGACCGGAAATAAAAATATGTTTAATGGCCCGCGTGCTACGAAGCCCGCAAAAATATTCCATCCGTGATGCTGTGAAAGGTCACGAAATAGCGAGTTTTTTAATTCAGCAGATTCAACGGATTTCACTGTCTTTAGCAACTCCGCACGGCCTGTTTTCAGTGTGACTTCACAGTATTTTGCCTTATTTTTAACCCTTAAAGGAACAAGTGTTGCTTATTTTCTCACTTGTAATTTGGCGAGACAAACTTTGCCTCACTTTGTTTGTCCTTATATACAGTATCCATTACAATATTAGCGGTTTCGAGACACTTTGGGCTCAGACTTGGGCATCACGTGACCTAGATCAACAGTTCGTGTTTTTGATGAGTTCAAATTGGCTCGGTTTCTCGCTTTATGAGTGGGTGGGTACAAAAGGAAGACCGAAGACCGAAGACCCAAAAACGAAGACCCCTTCAAAATCGTCTTAAAATCACTTGAAAATGGCTGGAACATGATTCTCCACAAAAGCAGAAACGAGGAAGAACAAAATTTGAAGTTTTTGACGGATTTCAGCAGGGTCTTCGTTTTGTACTTTAGGCCGTGTTTTGTACAAAACGAAGACCCTGGTCAAATTTCTCGATATCCGCAAATCTTGTTGTTCCTCGTTTCTGCTTCAGTCAAGAATCATGTTCCAGCCATTTTCAAGTGATTTCGAGACGATTTAGAAGGGGTCTTCGTTTTGTACTTTAGGCCGTGTTTTGTACAAAACAAAGACCCTCGTCAAATTTCTCGATATCCACAAATCTTGTTGTTCCTCGTTTCTGCTTCGGTCAAGAATCGTGTTCCAGCCATTTTCAAGTGATTTCGAGACGATTTAGAAGGGGTCTTCGTTTTGTACTTTAGGCCGTGTTTTGTACAAAACGAAGACCCTGCTGAAATCCGTCAAAAACTTCAAATTTTGTTCTTCGTTTCTGCTTTTGTGGAGAATCATGTTCCAGCCATTTTCGAGTGATTTTAAGACGATTTTGAAGGGATCTTCGTTTTTGGGTCTTCGGTCTTCGGTCTTCCTTTTGTACCCACCCCACAAAATGTCCCACAATCGTTCACATCACAGGATGTTCCCACCCATTTCGTCCTAAATATTAACGTTTGTTTCAATGTTACAATTAATCTTTACTTAGTTCCATACATTACTTACTTAATTATGCAAGCAAAGGAGGTTGATTTTGAGAGTGACACTTCGTATGTTCATACACAAGCACGCGATTCTGCATTCCCAAGCAGATCACAAATCACATTTGTTTCAGAGGAGGTTTCGGAAGCCCCTGCTCCGACCTTTTACGCTGTACGTTCAGAAAAGATGGAAAAAAGAATTACCCAAGAAAGGCAGCAACAGGAAATTTGCTGTACGTGGCCTAAAGATTTGCAATAGGGAAATAATAGCCCCTGGCGCTGTCGGAAAGGTTCTATTTTGCTGTTTTTTGGCAGTCAAAAACGTCAGCTAGCATTTATGGAAAACAAATAGTTCTCTAGAAAGTCCGCAGAAAGTTAGCTTTGGCTCGCAAATTCTCAAAGGAAAAATTTTGTTCTCTAAAATTTTCAGGCAATTTAAATTTCAGGTAAGATATCGAAACAGTTCAAACTCGTCTAGCTAACGGAAACATCATTTCAAACAGGCTTCAAACACCATTCCTTTTTTACAACTATTGGCTGATCAGTGGCTGGTTATATGCCCCTGAAAATTGTTCCCCATACAAAATATTAAATTATTTCTACTATGTTGACAAGTGATATTTAACTACAGGCTCGTCAACACTGTTTTCTTTAAAACTGCTACGTAGAAAATGTATCATAATGAAACAGTTATCAATAAAGAATTAGTTATACACAGACAAGTAAAACTTGTCAAAAACAACCACGTTTCGGTATCATCTTGACGCCTTTTTCAAGATCGATAAGTGGAAAAAGAAACTGTTATGCGAGAGTAATGGTTTGCTATATTGACGCAATAAATATCGTAACGAGTGACAGATTCACAAGAATACTTTTGCTCGTATTGAGTCCGACTGCATGTTCAGACTTCGTCTTAATTATCTTATGTACAACATTTCGTGAACCAAACAATGCCCTTAACTTTGTTAGTGCTTTTGCATAAGATGTGAAAAGTAGCAGTAGGTCACCAGGGATCTTGTCATGCTTGCCTTGGCCCCTGATTGTTTTTATTACAGAGGGCGATTTTTGTCGGTGTCCCTCTGGACGTCCGTGCAAGTTTCCACGTATGCGCGCATGTATCCTACATGACTTGCATCGAACAGGTCACGCTGAAAGTTGTGTATATACAACGCATGGTTGGTTAACGATCTGTGGTTCCTTTTCACGATCATTAAGGTATTAACATGATTTGAGGCTACGAAACGCGGGTTAGATGATTATATGTAGTTTGCATTTTGACGCTAAGATCGATCTAGCAGGATAAGCCGAAGGTTGACTGCTTTGAATCCCTTTGAATGGCAAAAAATCACGAATAGACTCTCTTGTTTGTTCAGCTGACGGTAAAGACTGGAATAGGCTTATTATTCTGAGCAGTAGCGAGTCAAAAGAACTAAGCGTAGATTGAATGATCACAGTTGAAGGAACTATCACCGTCAAGTTCACTATATATTATACATAACTTTATGCTGAATGGTTTCTTTTGTTGTACAAAAAGTTAAAAAAGTTAAGACTAAAAGAAATGCTGAGCACTTCCTGTCAGGATGCGATTTCCCGGGCAATGGTTACCGCACCCCACTCGCAGGTTTCCTTCTTTAAGTTGTTTTACGATTGTGTTTGCGTGCGGAGTTTGCAATGATTATGAGACCGTAATTTTACAGGCATTGAGCACACATGTATATGAATATACTTATAACGCAAAAAAGGATCAGGGCTGTTGCTTCGGAAAACTTAATATCATAAACGTTTACCAGTAACAAAAGTGCATGAAGCCGGATTGCTTTTTATTGCACAGACCGGGCTTTGTGGCAATGCTGTAAGCCATTAAAGCTACAATCTTGGACAAAACTACTTGAGAAAACTGGCCTCCTCGCGCCCAAAAATCGTTCACGAAAACCTCAGACTGGCTCAACAGTATTACTATAGTAACTTCCCCCTCCCCCTCCCCCTATTCAATGTTGAATTTAGGAAGCTGCAAATTCTTAGGAAAACGTTTACCACAAGCAACATTGAATTGGGGGAGGGGGGTGGTGAAACTCGGTTGTTAGTGTCCTCACAAAAAGAGACTTTGGAGCTCAATTTTCTCAAAAGTTTTGTCCAAGATTGTAGTTCTTTTAATAAAAGGTGTTTTGTGAATGTCTTCTCCTTTAGAGGAACACAAAGAAAGCTGATTTTGTGGTAATGCTGTAAGCCATTAAAGATAGTTCTTTTAATAAAATGTGTTTTGTGTATAAGTCTTCTCCTTTAGAGGAACACAAAGAAAGCTGATTTTCCAACAACAACAACAACAAACAAACTTTAATAATATTTGACATTTAAAAGAAGAACATTTCAACTCACATCTAGCGTAAGCTAGTCGAGGCGAGTTATGCGGGGAGAAAAAAGAAAAAGAAGAAAATAAACCAATCCATAAGCTTCAGATAACAGATTATGAACAACGACAGGAATGAACTAATGAAATAGGATCATTAGCATCCGGAGAAAAATATGATTACACAATTGATTGGTAATATGTAGCTTAATACATCGCCAGAAATCGCGGACATTTCGAGCCCGCTAACAACTACCAGCGGTATACTGTATAACGCAAAGGAATAAAGACAGATAAAGACATCCAATATGGTAGCAAACGCTGAAACGAGTGGGAAAGACGCTGTTTCATACGATATATTGCACAATCTAAGCTCTGTAAATATTTTATTTGGTGCAAAGTAATTCTCGACAATGTCCGACACTTTTTTGGTTTAAATATTAGTGTGATAACCTTTATAAATTAAGCTGTGTTCGATTTTCGCGCGTATTTACTTCCATTCAAACCAAATCTAGGGTTGTTAGGGGACTGTGACCCAGTTTATATCCCATGAAACACCAGTATTGATCAACAAAGAAAATGGCGGCTCGTGCAGGGAAAGCTTCGAGTTTGTAGCTTTCTTTCATACATAAATATGGCGTCCGCTTGCTGTGCTACAGACGAAAAATGAGAAAGATAAGGACGTCCTTGGAAGTATTTTGCCGTGGGCAATTCATGCATTTTTCGGCAGAATTAGATCGTTTAAACATCGCAGAAGTTATATCGAGTCGTGATGATTCACAAAATGAAAGGGTTTGCTTGCCAGTGGACGAGTTTGTGGCATGACTTCGCTACGATTTTAAAGCAATGTATGGAGAATGGAGCATCAATGTGTGATGGATTGGTCGAGGCGTCGGGAAGTAAGTAATCATCCATCTAAGTAGCCGTTGATAAGTCAAATGCGAAGCTTATACACTACTGAACATGTATCGAGTCGTGATATGACGAACCGCAACCTAATTATCTGTATATATGAAAATAATTTCATATCTCCATACATTTCTTTACATGAGTTTGCCGCCATTCTGGCCTTGGTGCGCAGGCGCCGCCGCCATCTTGTCCTAAATTTCTGGCAATGAAGCTAAACAAACTAAACAGGCGAAGACATTAACGATGAATGGTTACAAAAAGTTATGTAAAATATAAATTAATTTTGGTTAGTAAATTAGGTTCCGCAATTTAATCCTCCTCGCCTTCTAGAGCTGCGAATAAAGCTTTTTGAATTGATTTCTTGAACGCCAGTGTTGGTAGATTACGTACTTGCGATGGGAGGCAATTCCACGCTTTCGCGCCAAGGCATAAAAAAGAACACCTAAGTAGTTAATATATTCCTTGCATTCCAAATCTGACGATATGTTGGTGCTGTTGTCTATTACTTTTAGTTTAATCTAATAACTTAGCGATCGCTTACCCTTCGGTGATCAGTTTAAACCCCTTTTGTGTCGTGTCCGACTTCGATTTTATGCAAGATTTCCGCACAGCCCCATACAACAATTATGCATTCACTTTGTTACTCAAATTGTACACGTTTTTGGAACAGGGTTAGTATGACAGTGTTGCATGTATAATTAATGTATGGATAATGAAATTTTACCCGATTTATTTTTTATTTGACTTAAAAAGGTGCAAAATCTTTCATGCTAGAATTGGAACCCTACAATCTTCCCTTCCAAAGTTTATTTAAAAATTTGGCCTCAGACATGACAACGTTGACAACAGAACTACTTTACCTCCCTGCCCTGCCAACTCATGAAATACTCTGTGCGAACTGGATTCTATACACATAATTGCGTGTTTGTATGTTTCCCGAAGACTTCCCGAGCAAACACAAGTGAACTATTCCATGCAAAAAAGTAAATAATTTTGGCAATTTTAATCCATGGGTTATCGTAAACACTGTACGCAGAAAAAAAAACATTGCGTTGCCATTTCAGTGTTTTTTATCAAATACTTCAAACGCTTAAGAAGTTCAAGAGACAAGATTTGAATCACGTGTAATTATTGAGCTCCTGATCGATGTAGAAACAGAATATTTTAAGGGACCTGCCCTAAATATTTCGAGTATTGTCGGTATTAGTTCTCGCACTTCATGCATATTGTTTCCATAAACGCATACTTGCCCTCTTGACCTGAACTGCACATTCAGGATATGGTAATATCCCTCCTCTGATTATGTTGTTTCCAAAGGTAAATCTATTTCTTAGAGTTCTTGGTCTTATCGTTTGAGCAAAACTAGTGTCCGTGCCTGTAATTTGACTTCCAAAGCACTTGCGTTTGCTCGCTTTTAATACATAAAAAACTGGCGTAATCAATAAGGGCCCCAGGACAGATAATGGTTTTGGGGGAAAAAACAAACAAACAACAACAACAGCAACAACAAGGGGTGTAAAACGCGGTTGTCGTAAGTCACACTCAGTACCGTCGCTTCTATAAGTTAGCGCGCCTTAGTTAATGCCGGTGACCAGAAAAAGTTTAGGTAACAGCATGTTATGATTGATTGTTGGTAGGAACCTGAGCAGCAACCATCTGGAACACCTGCCCCGTGGAGTCTTTGATAACAATACATGGCTGGGACGGCTGTAAGTGCAACTATTCTTCAGTTTTGCATGTGTTCCGAACTGACGCTGATTCCTATTGTTTCTGTCCAGTTGGGAGCAGATAGAGATAGAAAGTGCACTTAAAGAGTTCGAGTATCAGTATTATAAGGAAACTACCTAGCGTGCGTATAGGATATCTGCCAATTATCCATTAAGCGGCAGAAAAGAAAGGCTTGACAGTCTCTCTTTTCAGATCTATTGTCAACATCCGTGACTTCATGTAAAAAGAAGCAGATGACATGACTTGGCAGACCCAGCTTTTTGACTTGTTACTGCTCTTGGGATCTCGTGGTAGTGCAATGATACCGTTTAAAACTCTGCTTGATGTTGGAATAAATCGATACTCCTTTCCAGTGATAACTTTGCTCTCGACAAGGCCGAAGTGTGTTTGTTTGTTTTTGTTTTGTTTCTTTTACAAAATTGACATTCTACTGCCCAGGTCAGAGGTCATGACAATTTCATATCGATTCAAACTTCATAACAAATACTTTATCCTCGTAATTATTCCAACCTAAAGATTTGTACAAAATTGGCATTTTCCGCCTACACGATTTCCTTTTAGGTTGGAGTTTATGAACAGTTCATATCTATATTCTTAGCAAATCGTAATCCTTTTCTTCTTTCCTTTCCCCGACACTCTATTCTCAAAATGGGCCCAACTTTAAGGCTTCTTAATGATTGACTGACACCATTAGAAAAGAAAGTTCTAAAACACCTGGAATTGTCTTACACCTAGTTTAAAAAACTCCAGGTATAAATAGTTTTATCACTCTATACCTACTAAGGGGCTGAGAACGAACCAAACGTTATTGAGAATCTTTCATTGAACTAAAAACAGGTTTCCTCTTATGAAACGACATTTTAAAATTAGAAGTTTTGGAGTGTTTAACCAGCAGTTAAACATCACAAAGTTACCATAGAAGAATCTCTCCAGTCTCTCTTAGAAAGTGCGTCCGCCCAATCATACAATAGACAATACTCGTATTCTCGGCATTGAACTGGATCTAACATGAAGGGGAGGCTCTTGCGGGGTAATACATTTCCATGTGAAAAGACTCCCCCGCAAGAGCCTCCACTTCATGCTAAATCCAGTTCTATACCGAGAATCCGAATATTATCTATTCAAAGCGCAGGAGGTTCGCAGCAGTTTTTTTGGCATGTGGGTGTACCTGTTGAAATCAGAATTTCTCAAAGAAAACAAACTTGGATTTTCTTGACACTACAACACGTATGACGTATGATGTATGACGAAAGTCTATTTTCTGCACTTACCAGAAGTGAATAGTAAAACGATAAACGAAAATAGTCAACAAATCCTGGAGAATATTGGATATGGCCTGAGAGTCACGCCATAACCCACTTTAATGATGGTGAACAAACTGAACATAACTACAGCAAACTTAAACTACATGTAAGCGCGCCAGGGTGGCCAGAAAAAACCTGACCCAAAATACCCCGAAGGGAAAAAAGGACAGGAAATCTGGGACGGGCCAGGTACAACTTACGTCCCCCGCCAGGACTCAATATAAATAAATTACTCAAAATGACAAAGGCAGCAACGCAAAAATCCTATAAGGATAATATACGAATATCATAAACAATTAAATTGAAAGTGCCTTAGACACGGCTAAACACTCCTTAAGACCATGCTTAATATACCTATGCTTAGTGGATTCGGACCTCCAACCAGCATGGATATCAGTCTAACAAATCGCCAGCTATTTTCCTACAAGCCGGATTGG
>CAOKRL010000154.1:0-12000 GCA_948470475.1 Galaxea fascicularis | reverse complement strand
GACAGAAGTATTAATTCCAGCGTCAAGCATAACCTGTTTGAGCCACCTAGAAATGGTGTCTTTAGAAGCAGGCCCATGAGGCTTGCAGTGGCAAATCAGGAGTTGAGAACATGAACCCCTTAAGTTAGAAGTTCTAATAAGATACTCTTGTAACAATGTAAAAACGCAAAGAGTTTTATCATGGTCATATTTCTTCAACACAATAGGTGGCAGGTGTCTTTGCCTGCCACCATGAGCACTTGTTTGCTTTAGAATGGAAGTAATTTGAAAAACATATTCTCCATCTTTAGATTGCATGTCATTGATTGACAGCAACTTAAGAGTCTGTGTTCGTTGTGCAGTAACCAAGGCCAAAATCATAGTCAGTTTCAAAGTCAATTGCTTCAGAGACATTGCCTTGGTGTCAGGATAGCCCTTGAGGTGGCTGAGAACAATTTGGGGGTTCCATGTTTCCACATATCTGGGAAAAGTTGGTTTCCTGTTGAAAGCACCCGACATAAAACGTGAAATAATAGGGTGTTCTCCTACTTTGAAGCCATCAATATTGATGAATGAGGAAGAGCACTTCTAGTGGTCCCTAGAGCACTGTAGCTAAGCTTTGTGGACTGAAGAGTTAGAAAGTCCAACAGTTGTGGTAATGAAGGTGTTGTAATGCTGATCTTCTGTTCTTTACAGTAAGTTATCCAAGCTGATATGCTGGATCTGTATTGCTTCTGGGTACTTTCTCTCCAAGAATCAATAATAATGTTCAAAGGTTCACCAGTTATTCCTTGCAGCTGGAGGGATTTCCTGACACAAGACAGCCAATCAGTCGGAGCTTGGGGTAGAGGGGATGGACGGTCTTGACATCGTGGGGAAGGGTCAGGGTTGACTTCTGCAGCTTTATTCGGTGTAGAGGCGCCACTAGCATTGACATTACTCGTGGGTACCAAAACTGTGTTGGCCAGTCGGGGAGAACTAGGATTGCTGTTGTCTCGGAGAATATTATTTTCTGAAGTACTTTCCCAATAACACTGAAAGGTGGGAAGCAGTAAACAAGTTTAAACACAGACCAGTCAAGTGTAAAGGCATCAATAAAATGGGCACATGGGTCAGGTTTCCATGCTGCGTAGCAGGGCAGTTTTGCATTCAACCGTGATGCAAAAAGATCAATCTCAGGATTACCCCATTTAGTAATTAAGCTGTTATAAACATGAGTGTCTAATGACCATTCCGTGTCATCATGAAAATGTCTACTTGCTAGGTCAGCTTCAACATTAAGTTTTCCAGGTAAATGGGTGACAGCTAAGGATATGCCCCTGTCTTTGCACCACAGAAGAGTTTCTCTTGCAATCTCATTACAGTCCCGAGAGTGAGTGCCACCCATATTGCTCAAGTAGGAAACCGCTGTCTGGTTATCAGACAATACTTTGATGTTACAGTTTGTTAAGTCTGAGCACAAGGACTGAAGGCCAAACAGGACTGCTTTTATCTCCAAATAGTTTATGTGGCACATACTCTCACTGTGGGACCATCGCCCATTTGCGGCAAGGGAAGAATTTTCAATAACACTTCCCCATCCTTGTAGAGAGCTATCACATTTAAGGGTTAATTTGTAGTTCATAGGCCGGACAGAGCATGGAGCATTGTCAATATTTGAAAGCCACCAAGACATGTCTTTCTTAGCTATATCAGAGATGAGCATTCTGTCATCTAAGTTCCACCCATTCGTCTTTAAAGCATCGGTTTTGTCATTTTCAAGAGCACGGTAATACAGTGGGCCATATTTGACTCCAGGAAAACATGACACCATTTGCCCAACTACAGATGCAACCTCTCGAATAAGAGGCTGCTCCGTTCTGAGGAGCTGTAAAATGGCTGATTTCGCTTTATCAGCCTTGTCCGATTTCATAGAGACTGTCATCACAACCGAGTCTAAAATGAAACCCAGGAAATTGACTCTCTGGGATGGGACAAGTTGGGATTTATCAGAATGGATGGTGAATCCCAGGGACTGCAACAATGTAATAGCCCTTTGTATAAATACGACCAAGGTCTGAGGGTCATCGGCAAAAAGTATAATGTCATCAATGTAAATTACTAGAAGCATCCCCTCCTCCCTTAATTTGGCAAGGGCAGGTTTTAACAATTTGGTAAAAATTCTGGGTGCACTAGAGAGGCCATTAGGAAGGCAAACAAATTCATAAAGTTGGCCTTCGTGCTCGAAACGAAGGTATTTTCTGTCCTCAGTCCTAATAGGAACAGAGTAGTATGCGTCTTTTAGGTCTAAGACAGCCATCCAACAATTAGGCTTCATAAGTTGAAGTGCGTGAGGCAGTGAATCCATCTTGAAGTGATGGTACTCAATATGCTCATTTAGCTTTTTCAAGTTCAAAATAAGACGGTGAGACCCATCTTTTTTGGGCCTGGTGAAAATTGTTGAGATAAATTCACCAGGAACATGAGTAGCTTTCCTAATGACCCCTTTAGTTAAAAGCTTGTTAATTTCAGTAGTAGCAATATCGGTCTCTTTACAAGAAAGTTTGACAGCTCTAGGGGTAAGCGCCTGGCAAGGAGGGTTGCAAAACTCTAGTTGGTAACCCTTAACAATGCGTAAAATATAGGGGTCAGACGTGAGCGTCTGCCAAGCACTGAAGTGCTTAGCTATGTTCCCAGCAATATATACATTGGTACAGAGAGGCGAACATATACTTACTGTGCTAGGAGCTGACAGCAAGTGTTCTATTGGCTTGTCCGGGTTGTCTTGTCCCGGTTGGCATTGTTCTTGAATTTCCAAGGTTTGAAGTTGTTGCCTCTCCAGTTTTTTGACTGCTTATAGCCATTAAAGCTGTTATTGCCAGGTCTTCCTGGAGAAGGGCGATGCCCTTTATAATTAGGGGTGATCTTGGCCCCGATTTTGTTTTGATCGCCAATATCTTTCAAATGCTTTTGTAGATCATCTCCAAAGAGAAAATCTGTAAATGGCAATTGGGAGGAGCAGAGAGCTGAGTATTCCCTCCCAATATCTGGTCTCAGTAGAAGACGGCGCTGCATGTTTATTTCATAGGAGGCATGAGTGAGGAGGGACATGGCCTCCAGCCCCTGTTTCTTTAGGTCTTGGCATTCATCAGCATTAAGCGATTTTGCCTGCATAAGCTTGTCCGTGATTCGGACAACTGGCAGGATGCCTTTTGTGAGGGCTTGTTGTATTTTGAAAAATTGTAAATCCCTCTTCTTAGTTGGCTCTCTCAGTCGACGCCAAATGCCCGGGTTTACCTTGGGAGGCTTGGCTGTAGTACAATTAGCCGGTCTCTCCTGCCTCTCAAGCCGGTCTTTGAGGTTTTTCTCGCTTAGTTTGCAGGGGAACATTTTGTCAACTAGCTTGGCTAGTTTCTCATTTTCGAGGCTTTCGCCCACGATATCGTCAGACTCGTATTCTTTTACGAGTTCCGAGAGGAAATCATCCTCATCACCACTACGAGTGGAGTTTTGCTCTGATTCATCACTGTTGTTGTTTAACACAGAGTCATAGAGTGTCTCGCAGTCAGTTGGCTGGTCGGAGGCGCTCATGGAGCTTCTCGCCTCGCCATCTTTGTTTTTTGCTTTTTTGGCGGGAACAGCGTTTGGAGATTTGCTCGCCGGCCGTTTCCCTTTGTCTTTTGTCTCTCCCCGCGGCGAATTGATGAGTTCTGGCAGGCTTTTCGTCAGGCCTAGAATTGCGTGGGTGAGTTGGCTAATTTCTTCCGAAGAAGCGGCTGTTTTGTCCTGGAGTTGTCGTGAAGCGTGTGCAGGCACCGCGTTGCGTTCGTCGGGTAGCGAATCCTTGTTTATCTGGTCTTCTTCGCCCTCATCCTCAATTTCGTCGGCGAGGAGATCGTCCTCAGATTGTTTTGACATCGCTAATATCATCGGCTTGAGGCTCTGAACGGGAAATGGATGAAATGTCTGAAAATTTTGTGGGAGCGACTAGTGCTCCAAGCGACCTTGCTCGAAATCAAACTCGCACTGAGCTCGAAGTCACGTGACTTGCTATCTCATGTGATCTCAGAATGTATGCAAATGCGAGGTAGAATATCGACACACCAGCTCTCTGTTGAAAAATATAGTGCAAGAACGACGTACTTTCCGAAATGTTTAGTTGAAAACTCGCTTTCAATTCTTCTCGCCACGTGTTATTTTCCGACATTGCAACATACAAAGAGAAACAAAACGTTTCCCTCGCAAATATCAAAATGGTAATGACCGCTGGGAAAAGATGATGACTATGGGCTCATGTACGGCCTGATGAGAAGCAAAAGTGAAGCATACACGACGCGAATTGTCTTGAAGTGGTGAAACCACTGATCTCGGAAAAATATCTTTCAACTGATGTCTTTTGAAGCAAAATTGGAGTATAGACGGGCGAAATATCGTAGTTCAAAGATAGCGAATTCTGGGATTTTAGCGTGGACTGTCGTGGGATGGGCACTGAAGGCGATATTTTCGTGGTTTTCAAAAGTAAAAAGGAAACATCGAAATTAGTCGTATGGAGCTGTGAGACCCCGGCGTTGTCAATCAATGGTTTCCGATAATCAATAAAATCAATAATAATCAATAATAATCAATAACGATTAATTGATTGGTATTGGAAATCGATAAAAATCAATGCCTGAAAGTTGTGTGACTATCGATTTCTATTGATTTTCATCGATTGTTATTGATTATTATTGATTATGAAATTTGTCGTTTTCTTTAATAAAACGCACCATATTACTTACTTACACAGTAATCTCTTTGTGTAAGGACCAAAGAGGATCAACAAGCTCGATTTGAAGATGGCCGAGCTGCCCCCGATCATTCGTAACTCTGAACGCATTCCCACGCTCTCCTCTCTTCTTGAAGGCGTAGAATATCTCTCCGACATTCACTTCAAAAGGGCATTCGTGATAGCCCTTGACTACACAGCGCACCGACAATTCAACTTGCTTCGCCATCTCTGGAACAAGCAAACTCCGTAACAAGTGTGTTCTGGGAATCCCGGTTGAAGTGCAAGGATAAAAGTGCGCAATCGATTTACCCAATTACCCTGGACATGTACATATGCCCGGGACCAATGAAGCATGCCCACGCTAACACGCGCCAGAAAGTTGCATAATGAATTATTAATCAATGATTTTCTATAGAAATCAATGGTAATCAATAGCAATTAAGACTCCGAGTGTGACTATCGATTTTTATTGATTGGTTGCACCAATCAATAACAATCAATGGATTGTTATTGATTATTATTGATTGTATTGATTGCAATCAATCGATCGGAAACCATTGATTGACAACGCCGGGTGAGACACAAGGTGAGTTATTTTAACATATATTTTTGGACTATATTTTTTCATTCCTGTATACACATTTTTAAGATCGCATTCGGTTTGATGATTACCGTTGGTTATAAACTATGAGTTTTGACTTCTGTCGATAATTCTCCCACTGCGCGTTGTAATTTTTCGCGTTAAAACTGCTCGCAGAAAATCTTCAAAAGGAAACATGAAATTTTACATGTACGTCTCCACTTTCATTTGTGTACGATGTGATTTGTAATAGACAAGTCTATCATGTCTGGCATGCACATTTTTACATTTGCTTATTCTTCACGAAATATTCCATTAAATATCTCATTCTCCATACATTTTCTTTGTACATTTGGCGTTCGATTTCTTCGCTGCAAGGTCAGAGATACCGCCGGATTTGACATTCGCAGGCTCATCTGGCCATGGCTTGTACTTCTGGGGCCGGTTCCTGAAAGGTGTAATAACTCTATTCCAGGGATAAATGTGCCTTACTTCGTTATTTATCCCCGGAATACGGGACATTTATACCTGGAATAGAGTTACCGGTATCACACCTTTCAGGAACCGGCCCCAGGTTATTTCTTTGTGCGTAGTAGTTCTTAAATACATGTAGAACTCAAGTGTCATGGTGTCTTCTCTGTGCCCAGTGTGCTGCATTTTTCAAGTCATATGTTGTTCATAAAGAATCAATTTGGAGTTTTTTTGGACAGGTGAATTTAACTTTCGGACCAAAATCTGAATGTTATTCGTCCAATGGACAAGTAGAATAAAGAAAAAAGTTTTTTGCCCTGACCTCGCACTACTGACACCTTGACGTTAAACTTAATTATCCTTTTTGAGATACAACATCAAGTCACAGAAGAATTAATATCATTAGTATGACTGATCCATTTACAGTGTATACTAGGGCAAACACTTCATGACACATGTACAAGCATTATGATAGGTTAATTAGTTAATTAGTATTACTTAAATTGACCAAATTAAAGGGCCCTAGTCAGCCACACCTTTGTTTTGGTTTACAGGCGAGAATTTGGCTCTTATATTTTATTGGGAGGACGTTGAAACAAAGGAAATCACTGTGGAACTACAACAGATAATTAAACATACATGTACATGTACTTTCAGGAACACAACTTACAATAAAGCAATAAGATTTCGCTTCACCATGCATTATCAATAATTTCGATGGCATTGAAAATGGCGGAGGCTGACTGGGGCCCTTTGATGATCAGTAACAAACTAGGGCAAATTGTGTACAGTGAGAGCTGTAGGGTTGCACATCATATTAATGCAAAATGCATGTATTAAGTACAGTAGTCTACAATATAAAAGTGCTTCCTTTCTAATAAATTGAAAAAAGTTGTGATCTGGCTCAGATGTTTCGCTGGGCCTGGTCAAGGAAAGTATTTTTTTTTTTTTTGCTACAAATCACAAATTGAAGCTTATTCATATTTGGCTGTGTCCACATATTCCAACTGACCATTTTTTGGTAATTAAATTAAATAAGTAAATGCACACTGTAATTAAAGGCTCTACAGGCCTGCACAATGCTGAAGAAACTGCAGGTATTTGAGTTTTTACATGTATATCGGTCATTATCAATGAAAAAGTGTCAGATATATTTTTGCTTTATAGTTGTGTTTGTTAATGCCGATGCATTATAATAGACTATTACATGTAAATGTTGAAGATAAAAATTCTTTTTAAAGGAAGCCTTCACTGTTTAGAGTCAGTGGCACATATGGAAATAATTTATCAACATGTCATTTTGTCCTGCTTTGTGCACTGAAGCACACTTTGAAGACAAATTTGCTCCTAAATAATGGTTTTAGAGTCCTGCAGTCTTAAATCGAACACCATAGAATAATTCAAACAAATAGCAATTTTAGCTAAATTAAAAAACAAAACAGGACAATAAAAATAATTTGAAGTTGATAAAATGTTAGTGAAGGTGATTGCAATAATTATTGCGAACAACAATGCCAAAAAGTTAAATCAAATGTTTCACTCTTAGCAAGCCAGAAATGTTACACCTCCTGAGATCAATGCTCTTGAACCAAAACATGACTAGCTTACATTGGCTTGAAAAATATATTTTGATTCAGTATAAAACCAAATGCATTTTTTTCACTGCGTCCTTGCTTCAAATTTATTTATATTTAAGCTTCAGTAACTTATTCGTCCATGAAGCTATTCACTCAACTAAATTATCAACATTAACTCACATACATGTAGTACAATGAGTTGCAATTTCTGTGAAACTTATCAAAAGATAAAAGGCAAAACATGATTCCAGATTAATTTTAGTTCAGGATTCAGGTGAAAGTACACAAGAAAAAGCAAGGTATTGGTGGGGTAAGCTTGTCATAAATCAATTAAATGTCAGACATGTGGTGTAGCTAAAGCAAAGAAAATGTGTTTATTTTGTATCGAAAGATTTAGATTTTACGGACGTTTTGATAAGAATTCCTCGTATTTAAGTAGCCTTTTGGGCCTTCTTAATGTTTTCCCTTCTAGAAGAGTCTAGAACCTTCTAGCAAGACGCGTTAGCAAGATTCATACCATATTTGTAAGTGTAACTGATGTCGTTTTTACACGCGGCAACGATTGTGACATTTTTTCACGAAGTAAAGCGCAAGCAACTTACTTGTATGTTTACAATTAGTTGTTGCAAGTAAGCCAAGCCAACTCCGGCTGAAGTTTCTTCAAGTCTCAAGTTTTTTCTTCAGCCGTAAGTTTGATCAAGTTTTCAGTTAAAAGTATCTCCTTAAGTTTTAAGTTACAAGTTTCAAGTTTTCAAGTTTCAGTGATTACAAGGCAACACCAACTAGGTAAACAAGAATTCATTCCCTAAAAAAGAACTCCTGATCACAGGTTATCATCTCAGATGCAAGACTGGGCCTCAACATGAGCAATGTTTTCTGAATGTCAGGCTGTGTCCGAATATTCCAAGCATTGTTTTAAAGCAAATGCACACTGTAGTTACTGGTCCATATGTTGCTGATAAAACTGCAGGCATGTGCGTTTTAATGTTTTAGTCAATGTTACCGGTCATTATTGTGGGATAATTACTTTTCCTTTGTTGCATTTGTTATAATGCCAGTGCATTATGGTTAATGTCACATAAAATTTGTTTTCATACCAGCCTCTGGACAATGTTGAGATTCAGTCGCACATAATTTATCGAAATAAATAACTTATCAACATGTTATTATTAATATTTGTCCTGCTTTCTTCTTAAGCACATATATTTTTAAAGACAAAGTAATTAGTTTGCTCCCACAAAAAATGCATGTTGGGTCGTGCAGTCTTAAATCAAAGAATCTAAACACCATAGAATATTAATACATGTACAAGGAATGCTACATGTATTTAGCTGAACAATGATCAATGGTAGTGCAAGGTACAGTATATGGCGATCATCAAGCAATAATAGTAAAGAACAATAGCAAGAAATCTTTAAACTGTCACAACTGTTCAGAGTCAGTAGCACATGTATATGTAGTATGGAAAACAATAGGCAGTCAAGGACTGCATGTGGCTACTGCTTTATTGAAAGCTTTTTCTCAGATACGCGAAAGAGATGTAAAATGTCTGCTCAGTTGCAAGCAAGCAGCGGGTGACACCCTCTATTTACATCACTTTAGTCAAGGTGGGCAACAACTTACAGTGTATTTATTGTATGTGCTGGCTTAGTCACGCAAGTCATGCAAGCTGTTTGCAGTTTGGAAGCCAGCGTCAAATATCTGATCAGATTTTATTCAGTAGAATTTTTGTTCAGTTAGTATATCTGTATTTTAATCCAAAGAACATTTAAGAGTTGAAGAGAATCATCGTAAACTACAGTGCATGCATCAAAAATGAATATGCATAAATCACTGCAAATTCACTCTTCTAGTCGAGTTTATATTTGTCTGAACTGGACTGCGTCTTTTAATCCGTTTGAAATAAAAATTCCTTAGTCTACAGTACCGCTCAAAGGTAAGTTACCTCTCGTCTCGTTTCTCGCGAGACGTCAGTATCGTTTCTCTCGAGACATTTCTTGTTTCTCTCAAGACGCATCTCGTTTCTCTCGAGAGTCACTGAAGCGTTTAGCATGGCATATATTATGTGTAAGAAACCGGACATGTGTAACGATTGCTGCTCTGCAGTTCGCCAAATCGATGGGACCATCCAATATAAGATATGCATTCATGTAGATCATTCGCTCGATTCATATCGAACAAACATCGAACATTCACTGTGATAAATATTAGGCACCGAATTTGTGTCGTCTGAGACAGCGATTATTAATTTTTTAGCCACAATTTTCAAAGGAAAGGAAATAGTTCCTAGAAATAGCCAAGTAAGGTTTTATATCTAAAGTATATATTAACTACTAGAGTTTTGTGAAGGAGAAAATGGTCCACCTTTCGGCACACGCCAGCGAGTCAATTGTTTTTGGGAGTCATTAATGCGTCACGGAAAAAAAAAATCTCCAGTTCTATTTTAATAGTACAAATCGCTCATTCAAACGCCAAAATACTGTATCATAGCTGTTTTCTTTTTTTTTTTTTACCCTTCTTTTGGCTTACTGCAGTAATGTAATCTGCGAAATGAAACGGAAATCTGTAATTTGCGAAATTTAACTCAAAATCTGTATTTGCAATACCAACATCTGTAAGTTGCAAAACGAAAATCGAGAGCACTATTAATCAGTAATGGTAGTCTTTACACTAGAGGAAAATTAAACTTAGGAATATTAATTTTCAGGTCAAGTAAATTTTTTATGCTTCAAGTAAAGGTTTTTGACATAATGCTTCAGACACAAGTGATGTTTTTTACTTGAAAGAGTAAGTAAGAGTAAGTAAGTATGCTAAACAGTACTGTCAAAGCGAAACGAGTTGAAAATATCTTCGGTTAAGTTACATTATTGTTGCCATTCTCAATCTTTGTCAGAAGAACATTTTGACCGTCTGTCTTCTTATCAACTGTTCTGACCTGTTTATTCAGAGCGTTTATAAACAATGCACATTCAGTTAAGTAAACAAACTCAACCCTAACTCGATCGAATTAAGCAATCCTATGCAACGAGCGCAGTTTGAGAAAGCAAACAAATATGCTAAACAGTACTGTCAAAGCGAAACGAGTTGAAAATATCTTCGGTTAAATTTCAGTATTTATGCCGTTCTCAATCCTCCGTTGTCAGAAGAATATTTTGGCCGTCCGTCTTCTTGTCAACTGTACTGACCTGTTTATTCAGAGCGTTTATTGAGGTATACATACAAGTTTTCCAAACCAGTCTTAGTTTCTTTAAGATGGGCTTTTTCGAACAAACATGTACGATAGGAAATAAACTAATTGTTACAGTTAACAATAGGCCAGTTAAGATCGCGCGAGAGCTTCAAACCATTTTACTTACAGTTTTTACGATGTCGTGCGCGACGCGATTCGCGTGGCGCGCGACGGTGGTAACTTACTTTTGAGCGGTACTGTAAGTTTATTTTCCCAGGCAGTTAATTAAGAATGACTGACATGCTTTGCCCGCCTCATAGGCTTCGATAAATTCTGCTCATAAGAATGATGGCTTATTTTGCCAGCCAGCAGTGCTCATAAAAAATTGCTTATTATCCTCGAAATTGTGCTTGGATGTCCTTTAATGCTGCTGGAATCCTGCTTGGTATCTGAAAAAATTTTCGGGCCTTTGGGCCATATTTGTTTTTGCAAATATAGAAGGGAGCCTGGCCTAACCTCTAAAAATTAATTAGATATTCATTATGCGTAGCAAAATTTTAATTCATCTTACTGTAGGTCACTACTATTATGTGTAGGTATTTTGCATTTGTTTTTATTTAGTCTTTAATCTTTCTTACAACTGTTATGCATATTAGTACTGCCACTGATTTTCTCTTATTCTGCTCAAAATATGCTGGAAAATGCCTTATTCTGCTGGCAGGCTAGAATGCTTGCCCAAAAAGATGCTTATTCTGCTCGAAATTCTGCCAGCAGAATTTGTCCAAGCCTACCGCCTCAAAGCTCAAGAAACCGCAAGTTTACTAAGTCAGTTGTAAGGATGACGTTTTCAAGTCACTTGAAACTTTCTTGAATTGTTTCAACTTTCCAACTTTAATGAGATGCAAAGTATAAAAGGGACTTGAGATTTTACTTAGGCATTCACACACATATTTTGGTAAAGTAAAACTTAGCAGCTCTTAAGTCTTATTCAACAGCCTAGTGTAAAGACTACCAATGTTTACGTTGTTTGTTATCATCACAAGGGTCATGCAAATTTGCCGCTCAAGAAGTCAATTGAAAATCATTGAAACTTGATCCTCACCTTGCAAATTATCGAAAATTACATCCCGATCACAGAGAAAAATTAATATTTGCATGCTGGTGTTTTTATCAAATGTTGAATATGCTTTCACAAATAAGTGTTATACTAAGGTATGTTCAAGTTCACACTGCAACCAGGTGGACAATCAGACATGGTTTGATGCTACTCTGGTTTGAAGTTTGAAGAATGTAACTTAAAAAGTTACAATTCACGACCCAACGTTTCGACACTCCTGTCTAGTGTCTTCATCAGGGGTGATCTAGTGTTGCAAAAAGGAGCCTTTTATACGCTTACTAATTAACGACCTTTTGTTTTGATGAGGTGTAAATAGGTGTCAGGTAAAAGGCCGCCATCGTCACGGTTTAAAGGAGCGTG
>CAOKRL010000153.1:5000-10000 GCA_948470475.1 Galaxea fascicularis | reverse complement strand
AAAATGTCCCACTGGCTTTGTCTTAGTACATTGAAGCTTTTCCCTTTTTTTTCCTTTTTACTTGGGGTTCCATAAAAAACCACATCCACTTCCATATCACAATAGCCACAATCTGTACTTGTATTCTGACCAAGACAACTATTTACTCTTTAACCCTTACAATGAGAATTCAAATTCTCATTTGTTACTCCTACATATTTCCTATAGAGATAGTAGGGAGAATTTGTTGAAAAGCCAAGCAAATTCATCTTCTGCGATGCTGTCCTTAATTCTCGGGACCACTCCATCTTTAAGGCATTGAAATGCTGATCACTGTTAAAGGGTTAAATTTATTCGTAGTTTTTAGTTTTAGATTCATGGTATTATAAGTCTTGTAAATATTCCTATTCACAAATATGTACTGATGAGAAAACCGTGTATAAATAAAGTTACTTTATTTCATTTAATTTCATTTGAAACAAGGGCAAAGCCAGGGGGGTCCTCCTGGGGTGCCCGTGACCCTCCCCCGTAAGCCTTTTTTTAAGCAAACAACCCACAATATTCAGGTGGCAATCTGGTGAGTACCCTGTATTTGACACAGTGTGACCCCCCCCCCCTTTGAAAAATCCTGCCTGCACCCATGTACCTAGATCACTTGTAAAGGAGAGTATCCCCCACAACAGGCATTCACTAAGCAAAAAATGTTTGCAAAACATAAGTAAAAAACGAAGTCTGGTGTTTGTTTCAAAAGAACTGTTGCACTTGGTTACCAGTAGCTGGCACGGCCTTCTAGTCCGCGATGGTCTTTCCCAGGACCCCTTGGTTCAGGCCTCGTGGTCTTTCCAAGTTTCCTTAGGTCATGATCACATCGATCCGAGTACCACCCATGTAAGTTTTCGTCTTTCAGTAATTTTATTGCAGTATTTAACTCCAAGTGTGCTACATGCACAACTTTTTAATTGTGATTTAACTCATTCAGCTGACAAGTACATCTTAGTTAAGGCATGTGTAGATTGTGTGCGTGTGCAGCAAACAACCCTTTCCAGCCTCCTTAAAAAAAGGAACATTTCAGCTCCCTACATTAATAACTGATTATTGTACATGCATCACATTCATACTATAAAATGAAAATAATAGAATTTGAGTCACAAAATGAATGTGTAATTAACATAAGGAGCTATGCAAAAATCTTGATAACCTTGCAAGTTACCTAATATTGTGATGTCTAATCACAATTTTCCCTCTGTAAAATTTGTAAGGAAGAAGGTAACAGAACATTTGTGGCTGTACGGTGGTTGTCTAAACAACTGTTAATGCTGTAATTACATCTGTAACAGAAACAGTCACATGACTATGATATCAAAGTACTAGTTAACTTGAATGGGCCTGGTTTTCATGAGTTGGAGGTGGAACAACTACAACTGGAATATGGGTGTGGTGCACACAGTAATCACTGACACTGCCAAGAAATGTGCGGCGTAATGTTCCTATGCCACGGGAGCCCACTACAACAAATTCTGCATTTTCGTCTTTTGCCAGTTTACACACCACTTCTCCAGGTCTGTTGCTTTCTTCTTTGTACAACTTAAACCTCAGCTGCAAAAAAAGGTAAAGCAAAACTGGAACAGTTGACAGACTGGAATCAATGTCATTGTTACAAATGTACACATACTATGTTCATCATGTGGTGGCAGAGTTTTGGCAGTGGAGCTACCAGAAGACACCGATGAAAACAACAATAACAGTGCAATTGTATGGATAATTCCACATGCAATGCAGGTTATGCATACCTCATCATTTGTAAGGGGGAGGCGTTGAATGGCAAAAGGAAGTTTCAGCCCACAACTTTTCGAGGGGCAAATACCTTACTTCATAACTAATCAAAATTTTTGCTCTGACTAATGCAATTGGTCTTAATGCATCACATGACTGAATATGCCCCAGCTAAAACTCGGGAATATCCGGTAATATTCCCTAAATGCATGTTGCCAAAAATACTTGAAGGATAATAAAGGCAATAGCCTCCATTTGGCTTTATAAATATGCTCAGGTATTTTTCCTTGGACATATCAGTTACTCAGTGAAGCTCACAGTTTGATCAATCTTGGAACAGATAATGTCCGTGGACAAATATCTGAGCATCTTTTCATGCCAAATGGAGGATATACATACATACGTAAACTTTATGTTACCTCAAATTTTAGGGTAGCTCAAAGGAGCTAATATCTTTGAGTGACCAGCAGGACTAGGGGTGGTCACAGCCAGGGTTCATTACATCCCTAGTACCCCACAGAATCAATCATGAAGAGTTGTGAGAAGGGACCTCTGGTTTATTGTCCTTATCTGAGAAGACTAGAAAGTCTAACCATTTGCAGATGTCATTGCAAAGGAAGCACTTTCTCCTCAGTTATTTACGGTAAAGACCCTGTGTGTTGGTCTCCCCGGGGTTTGAACCCACAACCTCCCGCACATTTGTCCGGCACTCTACCAACTCAGCCAACCAGTCAGTCATGGTTGAATTATAGTTTATGTATATGCAGTAGTGACACTGCTCAGTTGTCACTGAGTACCTCTGCAACACTTAAGATGTATTGAAGGTGAATTGCAGTCCATACTGCAAACTCTCAAGAGTTTGTTTACATTTTTGCTTTGATTCATGTTAAATGTCACAAAATGTAAGATTTAGTAACAATTAACGCACATGAAGAAAGTTCAAAGTTTCATGTCAATCACCATAATACTGTAAATAAAAGCTTTATGATCTTTGTTCTTTTTTATATCACTGGAAAAACAACTTTGTAGCTGTAAAAATCAAAGAAACTGTTGGGATAATAATTTAAGATGCCTCAAAGACAAGCCATCATACGAGGCTCATAAACAATGTATAAAAACTATTGAGAGTGCACAATACAGACTGGAATTCACCTTGAACTTACAGGCTTTAAAAACAAAACAAAAAAAAATAGTATGCCTTCTCGCAAAATCTCAAATTTCACCATGTGCATCTTGGCCTTATTTATGCTTCCAAGGAGAAATTGACAAAAGTTATGCATTTTACCCCAAGACTTTTGCATTTGGTTCCAAAGGCTTCTAAAAGCTCCTTCACTTGTTTGTCACTTTTCTCCACTAAATGCTGCCACTCATCATAATATGCAGTACCGTCTAAGTGGAAAAAATTTCTCATTATCAAGGAAAACATAGGATTGAAAACAAATATGAAATGTTCAAGAAATGTGATCACTATGATTGGCCTAGCTAAATTTACTATTTAACAATTATTATTCACTGGAGGCAAAGTGAATATTGTAGAAATCCGTAATCAACACATTTTATTTCTGGTATACAGGTCAGAATTGTGCCTGAGCCTGCAACCACCACCACCCCTACCCCTGAATTAGTTTTGCTAATATAACGCTGTACAAGGAACTGTTCAACCTGTCAGATTGCTGGAAACTATTGGCTCAACTCTGTCCGGTCAGAATGGCGACTTGACCGGCCAAAAGCTTCAATCGCCAGTCATGTTGATCGGTCACGTGCACATACTGTCTTCAATAAACAGTGAAATCCTGTAAATTATAATATTTGATTTTGTCTCTCTATAAACATTTAATTATGTTTACAAATTAAAAAGGATGATGATTAAAACCATTCTGTACATTAAGCCACTTTTAAAGGAATGAATAAATGATATTTTGGGGTCAACAAGCTGTCATTGGTTGATTTCTTTTTTCAATATTTTGACCGATCAGAAACGATACGTGACCGAGCTAAAATACATTTGGCCACCGTCCGAAAATTATTTTGATCCCTGCCTTTTAATTTTGAGATTATTTATGCATGTAAGCCTAGTCCAAGCACTTGTTTTGGAGGGTCCAAAGAGCTCTGAACACACCAGACAAAAACCAAGAGTTATGATGTTATTGATAATATGTTGTGCTGACATCTGTCTGCTCAATATCCATCCCAGTTCATGTGATTGTGAGTTAGATTACAGTTGGTTTGGTGATGAAAAAAGGTGTGAAAAAGCAGTGCCGTGGTATTCATGAGATGTGTAGAAGCTTGAAAGGAGAGAAAACTGAACACCCCTAAATAAAAATCTATTTTATTTTCATACTCACACGGGTAGGGTGCGGCTGGAATGGTTGGGCACTCTTGTGCATGGATAATCATTATAAAGTCTCTTTTTTTGTCACTAATATTCTTGACATACCCTGAAAAATAAATTTCAAAAGGAAAAACATGCAAAAGCGATGCTTTACAAAAATTAACGCAAATGAAATGGCCAGTGAACTAGGGCTTAAAGATTAATGATATAAATTAGTCACAAACAAGTTTTCTTTGTAGTTTGGGACACAAGATGTACGTATTTCTTCTCGTTTGAAAAGTATATGGGTTCGATTCCTGCTTCAAACAATATGAAATTTATCGTCAAGGTAGTCTGTGCATTCCACAGCTTCAGCCACCGCAGTAGTTGTAAGTTAAATTGGAGTAACTGCTGAATACCCCGCCAGTTCTGACCACTATTGTCTTCCTGTAGCGGCATCGTTTGAAGAACGAGACAGATAACAATACACACTGTTCGCATGCAAATAAGTGGCAGGGTATTGTTTAGCTGTTAAATTGTTAATGAAATAATTATTCTTTCCCGCTGGGAACCTCGGCGGCGATCGTGCGTGGATATTAGCACGATTCGCAATCTGGTATGTTACTACAATGAATTCTACATTCTTATGATTTGTTTAGAACGTCGTAAAAGTAGGAATTAGGAACGTCACACTTCGAGTGAAACCTATAAAATTCTGCACTGGAACGCAGCATTTTCGACGTTTAATATACAGACCCTGTATTATTATCGTTTCTGCCGTTTGATCCCTTCGACGAGTTCTTGCCGTATAATAATTTCGAACGGTTTGTAGAAGTTATAAATATCTCCTTTTCAGAACTTTCTTGATAGCAGGACTTAAAGGAGGCAGTTTTGTGGGATTTCAGATCTACGAGAGTCGGATAAAAATATTATTACT
>CAOKRL010000152.1:7500-12461 GCA_948470475.1 Galaxea fascicularis | reverse complement strand
GTAGCCGGTTCCAGGCTTTGAGATAGAGGAGGCAGGTGAACGAGACTGAGCGACAAAAAAAATTGAGCGGGGACTGGGGGTAGCAGGGGGAGGGACAGCCTTACAGGCATTCCCTACCGCTGTCCGTCCCAAACCCCCTCTCTTGTTCACCTCGCTCTACTGGTACTATCGCGTCCCGTTTATCTGAACGCCTGGAACAGGCTATGCCTTTTGTATGTATAATCTTACCCTTGCATTTGCGCAGATTGTTCCCACGGGAGAGCAGGACCTTGATTTCCATTATCAGCTGTAATGTTACCATTCTTTGAACTTGGGTCACCTTCAGTCTTGGTTCTGATTTTGAAAGCACATACAACAAATATCAATGATAGTCAAGTGTTGTTATGGATAGCACAGCAAATCACTAGTTGACTAACCAAGGCAAAAGTCTTGGAAATAAAATTGCGCGAGAAAAACCAATATTTAATAAAAAAAAAAACGTTTATAAAAGAAATGATATGTGGGAAAACTGGCACTTTTCAAGTAACTTAGAGGGTTGCAAATAACACTTTCTCTTGAACCCGTTTAGCATATAACTTGTAAAAACCTTCAAGCCACAAAACCAACTGCAAGTTGGCTACAGAAGTGAATTTTGAGGTAGAGAAAACCTTTCATGATAATGAAATCAGTTCCATCTTATTGAAAGCAAACTTGGATTCCATATCCACCATAGATAGTTGTAGTGCAGCTGTAGACATCAGCTGATACATGTTACTTGAAATGTCGGGGGAGGGTGTACCTTATTTAAGTGTTTACTTACACAGTTCCATTAGGACCAGCAACAGGAACAGTAATCACCTCTGCTTGGTTGTCTGTTTGACTAAACCGTCGAATTTGGACTTGTGATGCATTGGTTACCGTGCCAACAGTCATGTTACTTACAGCTGGAAAATCAAATTGCATCATTTAAAGACCCACCAGATGAAAAGGGGACACTCGCGGTTAAGTGAAGACAAATACACCACATCCTACACATGCCGTTATCAACATGTCTTAAACACCAACACTCTTGCTGGGGTAGAAATGTTTTTGATGACACATGTAATTTCTACTGAGGACTGTGATCCTTTCTCTGTCAAATGCTCATGACAGATGAACATTTCTTTTAATTTGTTACTCTTCACTACCGTGAGTGAATCTGGTTGTACAAATAGAGGGAAACTGAAAGTGGAATTGGCTGGGTTAAAAAATTAACACTGAGGCAAGAGAGCTCACCTTTTTCTCCAGACTGGCTGTTCAACCTCCTTTCATAGCGCTTACTGGGTTTTCTATTGAATAAAAAAACAACAACAAAAACCATAGTATTGACGGGTTGGGAATAACACTACGCTAAGTGACTTTTTAGATGGTTTTTTTTTTTTTTACTTTGCTCTAAAACTGCTGAATTTTTGCATACAAGTTTTTGTTTTAGATGTATTGCTAGGGTTTTAACGTATTGGTAGAGGAGCAGTGTTGGCACAGTGGTGAGAGCAGAAATGACTGACTTGGGACCAAGTTTTAACCGAGCTATCCTCTGTAGTGTATGAGTCATTTTCATTGAAGGATGATTTTTGATTAAAAAAGTATGCGCTTTGTCTGAAAAAACCTACTGGTATCACAATTGTGTATAATCACATTTAATCACAATCACATTTCATTTTTTTGTTACTAAGAAATTTATACCTTTTTACTTCTGGATCAGGACGTTGAATCTTCTTTCCATCCTCTAGAGCTTCCTTCTGTGTTCTTCCACTTTAGGAATAAAGTTGATTGAACAAAAACATAAAAGATTCTGAGTCATCACAGACAAAACAATAATTAATTCACCCCTGACATCACTTTCAAACAACTCAGCTACCTAAATCAGAGAACCATAGTCATGCTCACACTGGTTTAAGTCACTCATCAGTATATAGCAACCTTGCACAAGGCAGTTGATATCATGTGGGCTTTAATGTAGTGAACAATGTTACAAGATGTTTGCCAGTACAACAAGATTTAAGAAAAGGTAGGAAATACTGCAGTGTTTCGGATCATATAGCGAGTAAATTAGGTGTTTTCCACCTGTCTTCAGAATAACACCATAGAATGAAAAATGAGCATTGGATTGTAAAGGTGTGAAAAGAGCGAAGTTCACACAAAGGCATGAATTGTCTAAATATTAATTAACAGCCTCTCAGTATAGTAAGTGGAGTTCTGCCTGTAAAGAAATGAGTGAAGATCTCCAATAAACACCATATTCCTGAAGGAAGGTCAGGTCCACTACTTGTTGAAAGATCCCAGAAGGTAACAGAGGACACTTCTCGCTCAGCCACGGAGCTAACCCCCTCCCAAAGCCAATGTTACAATATTGAATTGAGCATACTTACATCTCTCATGTGGTCAGGCCATCAGAACAAATGAACAGGAAAGAACCATACCTGTATCTGTGTCTATAGGACGAACTTGTTCGGAATAAACCACTATTGCGACGAGGTCTAGTGGAGGATTTATCAAGTCTGCAAGTATGTGACGTTTTCAAAATTAGTCAACTTAATGTAATGTAATTTAAAGTAGCTGCTATAAAATGTAATGTAGTGGAGCTACTTCAAAATGCAAAATACTAAGGATCGTAAAACAACACATTCACTACAACAATCAACATCATTTTCAAACAGATCAATAAGAACTGAACATTATTGTCCTGATAGGATGGGAAAAAAAACCCAACTTTCCCACCCTGCAAGCGTCTCCTTTGATCTTCCTAGATAAATTGGGAAGAGGAAGGAGCTTCTGCTAACAGCCTTGACATTCTTTGATTTGCCACTCATCCAAGAAAATGGATGAGCCAGTCCAGATTTGAGCTGGTCAAACCGGTTCTTCACTGTTACACATGATAACTTATAAGAATCACTGTAGCTCTTTTTTGCGCCTATGGTATGTTGTTTACAGTCAATTGACAAACGTGGCAGCTGCTTAGTTTGAAAGCAAGGCTGGGCGAGGCTCGGTTATATCTAAATTTGAAGCATGCTTTTAAAATAGGAATTGTCAAGGTCATTCTCGACATTTCTAGGAAGATCAAAAGAGACTCACGCAGGGTACAACTCTCCTTGCCTTACCAAAATCATGACAAGGACTATTTTTGTAGCAAAACCAATGCTGTAAGACCTCTGAGAGACATGACCATGCCTTCATGAAGGTCCAGAGACATAAACAGTCTTTTAGTTGAAGAGCAATGTAATAGGGACCACTGAGCAGGCGTCTTCCTCCACTGTTTTTGAACATGAATCAATTCACAGTTTGTCACTGTTCTGGATTCATGTTGTAGTCAGATGGCAACAATGCAGAGGTCAGGTGATCACAATAAACTCGAGCATGACATGGGCATTGGGTAACAGTCACAGGAACACCACTCCTTCACTTAGATTGGTTGAGACACACATACTACTGTGTTAGAATGACAGCAATATCAAATTGCTCACCTGAAGAATATATGATGCTCAAGACAACATTTCCAGAGATGCTTACAGGCACACTTGGTTGGAAGGTAAAATTTGAATGTGTACTCTCTATCCTGGAAAAAACAATGTAATAGCAAATTTTATAGAGGCAACAATGATGGTGATAACAATAGCAAATGGTGATAGCGGTGATAATGGTAATCGTAAACATTTTTTATCCTCTCCCAGCTTTTCAGGGTTAATTATTAGAACGGGTACAAAATAAAGTACCAAGAAAGCATACAACAAACAAAAGTTCAACAGGTTGGCTATTTTACATGCATAGTCAAGGTCTACTCAGACAATTCCAGCCTGCTGTCTAACAAGGACCAAGGAAACCGGATTTCAAGTCCAGGGAGCCAAGTCCCCTTGGAATAGCTGTCATCATTTTTGACTTCACAGCAATTACAAAAATTACTGACACAGATGAACACATTTTCAGGGCTGTCACTAATTTTTGAAGTTGATGGGGATATTCGAGTTGCTGTTGCGAAGTCAACATACTGGTTTTATATCAAAGTGGCCGGGGATATACCTCGAAATATGAGGGGAAAATCCCTAGCCCCTGGCCCTGAATGTGTGGGTTTCAACTCTCAAAAGATGAACTGGCAAATTCAAATGCCAGAGACATGGCTCATGTCCACTGCAGCTACAATAAACCAATCAGCTCATCACCTCTTTTCCTTTCACCGTAAGATAGAATTTCTTTCCTTTGAAATCCACCTTCTCTATCTTGGACCTACAAACAAGATACTCAGTTAACTGAAAGGTAAGTAACCACCGGTTGGCTCAGTTGGTAGAGTGCTGGACTACCATGCAGGAGGTTGCAGGTTCAAGCCCTGGCCAGACCAAAAGGGTCTTAAAATAACTGGACAAGGACAATAAACCATAGACCCATCTCACAACTCTTCATGGTTGATTCTGTGAGACATTAAAGAACCACAAGGGATGTAATGAACCCTGGCTGTGTATGTTGTAAGTGTACTTCCTTATGTTAGAGACTTCTAAACACCAAACGTCATCTGCTGGAACAATCCAACCCTACTCTCCCCTACTCTTGTGTAAGTTTGGTGACACAGGAATGTGTACCAGCTGCCTCACCCAAAGAGGCCCACGTTCTATTCTTGGTTTCTGTCCTAAGTTAGTTGATTGTTCTTGATTCTCATCCTAAGCTTGTAAAGGGAGAATTTTTTCTCTGGGGCACTCAAAGCTCTTCTCTCTTGTTATCATCAAAAGGTAAAATTCAAAATTAATGCCAATAATTTAATTTGCAATCAGCGGTTACCCAGTTATTGTTGTATTCGTGATTCAGTGTTACTAATCACAATATGCTAGATTCATTGATGACACCCAAGGTCATACTCAGTGTGAGGTTGGTTAGTGTCATTCAGTTATGGCGTTCCGTTACGGTCAAAATTATCATAAACGGTGTAAACAATTTAAACGCGCACAAATGCTACAAAC
>CAOKRL010000151.1:2500-5000 GCA_948470475.1 Galaxea fascicularis | reverse complement strand
CTCAACAATTTTGCAACTGGTTGTAGAATCACCATTAGACCAACTAAGTGTATGTTTGGGGTCAATTGCATTGATTTCTTAGGTCATCACATGAAGGAAGGAGTGCTTGATCTACACAAGGAGGGGTGGCGAATGGTTAAATCCGAGACTCGCCGAGACGCCAAGACCCTTGTTTAAAAATCAGAGACCGAGATTAAAGAATTTTCGAAAATCCGAGCCCGAGACCCTGTGCCGAAAAAATTCGAGCCCAAGACTTGATAATCATGTGCTACTCTCATTACAACAGTCACCTGGTAACACGTTTAGTTATGGATTAAAGCCGATTAACATTTCACCTTTTTTTACGGCCTATCACGACCTGAGATTTGTTAAGGTCAAGCGCTTTTTGATTTCCGCTTTTGTCATTAGCGGGATCGAAGTTCATCACCAGACAATCAATCCAGCCGCGCACTTTATCCAAAGACCGTTTTTAGTCAGTTAGCTTCAGTTTAGTTTCGTTTTGCTGAGAGAACAGACAACGCGCGTCAATGATGAAGAGAGGACAGTGGAAAAGAAACGATGAAAGCACAAATGTAAGTATAAGTACTAGAGCAGTAAAGCTACTACAAAATCTGAGGAAGCAAACTTTGGATTAGCACATTGACCGGTAAGAAATCTAATTAGTCTAACCATTTAGTCATTTTGTGAAGCCGTACATTTACATTTGTATTTGCTCCTTATTGTTAATGTAGTTGTACTTAGATTATTATAAAGTACTAATATTAACAACAGAAACATATTGCGTTCGTTTTGCGATACTCTCTTTTTCGTAAATGGTTTGAACCCAGGAGTCATGTCATAATTAAGTGAAGTACAATCGTCCGGGTGAGTGTAGTCCTGAGAAGGCCTGTTTGTGGTGACATTGACTGACGTTTCGACAACCTGAGCGGAAGTCATCATCAGAGTCAATTGATTTGTGTAACGTCAGTGGATGGTATAAGTACTCTGGTCGTTGATGTGATTGGTCAACGAAGTCGTGATGTTATTGGTCGACTGTCAGTTAAGCCTAGTTGTCATTGGCTGTGAAGACTGTACAAAGTGATTGGTACGTTTCGACCCGTCTTTTGTCAGTCTAATGTGTGTACGTGTATTGTTAGTAAAATTAGTCGTTCTGTTGTTTGTCTGTTGTAAACAGTGATTGGTGCGTTTCGATCCGTCTTTTCAGGGGCACCCAACGACAATTTTCGGAAAATATCTGTTCGGAAGACGATTTGACATCTAGAATTTTCGGAACATTTGTTGTAAAATTTCTTGCTTGCCTGCTTCTCCTAAGATTTTCGAACATCTAAAAACTACCATAATTGCCCATTTTTAACGGATTTTTACCGTTAAAACGTCACCTAGAATTTTCGGGAGCCTTTTTTCTGGCTGAAATTTTCGAAAAGGTGAGTTTTGATCCCTATAATTTTCGGATCACTAGACTTTCAGCTAGGAAATCCGAACAGATGAAAAATTTTTAGGGGATAAAAATATGCCTATATCTACTGTTTAATACTAAAATAAGTTTAACAATGCTATGTTTAAGTGGTTTTGAACTATATTCTCGTTGGGTGCCCCTGTCTTTTGTTAGACTAATGTCTGTACACGTGTCGTTGTCGGTCAGTCTGTTGTTTGTCCGTTGTTTATGTCGTCGACAAGTCGTTTGTAAGGTGCGGGAAGTTGTAAGCAACGGTTTAGTGGTGTCTGTTCTAAGTTAGTAAACCAGCTTTCGAGTACGATCCGTTGGTAGTAATTAGTACTGTATGTAACGCATTCGGCAGAGTCCCAGTCGATTCTGTGGTTTGTCTGTTAATGACGTTCAGCAATGTTATTGTTGAGGTCACCATTTCTCGTCGTTCGTTTGTGTTCAGTCAGTCTTACGTTCAAGTTTCTGCCAGTCTCACCGATATAGGTGGCCTGGCAGTCGCAGCATTTGATCTTGTAAACTGCTCTTTGTCTGTTCTTTGGTTCGTCTTTGTCCTTAACGTTCGTCAGTAGTTGCCGTAAAGTGGTGATGGTTTGTGAGCAACACGGATGTTGTAGGGCTGTAGGATGCGTGCAATGGTTTCAGATGTGCCTTTGATGTAAGGTATCGTAGCTGTGGTGACAGGTGTCGTGTTGGTGTTCGTAACGTTAGGTTCTGCACGGTAGGTGTTGCGTCTAACGAAGTCGCGGTTCTAGTTGCTTTTACTGAAAACGTTGTCTAAGTACTCACGTTCGTCTGTTAAACTGTCGTGTGAGTCGCAAACTAGTTGCGCTCGTCTCGTTAGGGTACGTATTGTCGTTGCTTTGTGTGAAGTAGGGTTGTAAGAGCATTCGTCAAGTAGTCGGTCAGTATGTGTAGGTTTCCTGTAAACTGTAGTTCGTAGTTGTTTGTTGTCAAGGGTAACCAAGCAGTCTAGAAAAGGTATCTTACCATTCTCCTCGATCTCCTTGGTGAACTGGATGTGTTCGTTCTGTCTGTTGAGGTGTTCATGAAACT
>CAOKRL010000150.1:7500-13517 GCA_948470475.1 Galaxea fascicularis | reverse complement strand
TGAACCTTTCACACGCCCAAACAAGTGCTAAAGCTTCTTTTTCTGTTTGACTGTACCGACGCTCAGTGTCACTGAGACTTCTACTGGCATAACACACCGCACGGCTCTGTTCCCCTACTTCCTGCACTAGGACCGCACCGAGTCCTACTGGGCTGGCATCTGCTATGACCTTGGTGTGTGCAGTCTTGTCAAAGTAGGCTAGCATGGTCGCTCCTACCAGTTCCTCCTTCAGCTTCTGAAATGCTTTTTCCTGTGTCTCTTTCCACTCAAATGTGGCCCCATTTCTAGTCAGTGCCCTCAGGGGTTCAGCGATAGTTGCAAAATCTTGAATAAACCTGGAGCTGAAACCAACCAGGCCCAGAAAGCTTCTCACCTCTGTCGCTGATGTTGGACGACTTGCCTCTTTCACTGCCCGCACTTTCTCCTCGGTAGGCCCAATGCCGTGCTGGGAAAGGAGAATTCCCATAAAAACCACTTTATTCATTCTGAACGTGCACTTATCGCATCTCAAGGTCAGATTCTTCTCTTGTAACTTGGCTAACAGCTTGTGTAAATTCTGGTCATGTTCTGGGGTGTTTTTCCCATGTACAATCAAATCGTCCGCAATGTTAACAACTCCTTCTACGCCAGCAATTGTTTGACGGATAACGTGCTGGTATTTCTCAGGTGCCGCATTCACCCCAAAACTCAACCTCTTGTACCTGAACAGCCCTTCATGGGTAATGAAGGTAGTTATGTCCCTCGAATCCTCATGCAACTCTATTTGATGGAAACCCCAGCGAAGATCTAGTTTAGAAAACACCGTGCTGCCATTTAACTCTTCAAGCACTTCGTCAACTGTGGGGATGGGCAACCTTTCACGAACAATAGCCTCATTAGCGCAGCGCATGTCCACACAAAGTCTTATCTCACCAGAGGGCTTTGGTGCCACAACAACAGGACTTGCCCACGTGGTAGGGCCTTCGACTCGTTCTATGATGTCTTCCCTTAGGAGTTCTTCTATCTTGGCAGTTACTTTGTCACGAAGTGCAAATGGGACTCGCCTCAACTTTTGTGCTACAGGAGGTACATTTGGGTCTACATGCAACTTCAACTTGAAATCTTTTAACTTTCCAACTCCCTCAAACACTTTAGGATACTTTGCTTTGAGTTCACCCACAATGTCATCTTGGAGAGCATTACAATCTGTAACAGGGGCTGTATTTGGTCCAACATGAAGGACTCCTAGTGCTCTTGCTGTTGCATTTCCCAGAATGCACCGCCCATGCTTAACAAGGATAAAATTGGTAGACACTGTAGAATGCCCAGCAGAAACATCAGCCTCAAATTGACCGATCACGTCAACCTTATTCCCCCCATAAGCAAACAGTTTCTTTGAACAATGTTCCACCTTCCCCTTAAAACCTGACCCTCTCAACTTTTGAAAATCTTCTTCACCAATTAAATTGCTCACCGACCCCGAATCAATCAATACTTCTTTAACAATGCCATTAATACTCACATCCATAGTTGGCTCACTTGAAATTGACACCATGCATACCTCCTCCGCCGTTTCTTCTGTCACAGCAAATGAAAAGGCTGGGTTGCTCTCATGACACCTAACAAAACTCTCTTCCTCCAAACCAACTCCCACATGATTCGTCTGCCTGCCAACACTTCTTCTATTGTCACCGGCTCTCGGTGAGGGACGATTGCTTCCTCTGCAACAAACCGCGAAATGACCATATCTCGAACACTTGGCGCATTTCCTACCTTTTGCCGGGCAACACAGATCACGGGAAAAATGTCCCTGCTTTCCACAACTGTAACACAAATTCTCAACTTGGTCTCCTGTCCTGTCTTCCTTCTTGCCCACAGCGTTGATGCTCGCTCCACTGATCATAAATTGCATTTGCTGACGAGCTGCTTCCGATGCTCTCGCTTTCTCCAAGACCTCAGCCAAAGTGATATTTCTCGTTTCCAGCAATTTTCTTTTCAGCTCCATATCGGTTAACTTTTCGATCAACTGGTCCCTCAAATTATCGTCTAACGAAGTACCGAAATTGCAATGTCTCGCCTGCTGGCGAAGACGCACCAGAAATTTATCCACTGCTTCTCCCTCGTTTGGCGCCAGTTGTCGAAATACATGTCGCTCGAACGGTACATTTTCTTCAGCACGGAAATGATGATCTAGTTTCCTAATACACACAGCATACGGATCTTGGTCGGCTCCCGGATTGGGGTCTGCGATATCTTCAAAAATATCCTGGACTTCCATGCCTGCAAAGTGCAGAAGCTGTGAAGTTTTCTTTCGCGTGTTTTCCAAGCCCTTCCCTTCAGCATAATATTCGAATGCCCTTTTCCACTTTCGCCATTTCTGGGCAACTTGAGATGATGATCCCGTTAGATCAAGCGGCGGTAAAGCTCTCTCTGACATTTTATCCGGTCCTCGTCGCCAATGTAGTGTTTTGGCACACACAATCAACACTAAGTCACACTAAGTAGGCCATCATGGCTTCCACGTCTCTACGCCTTCTTGCATGCCCGGATGTACTCGTCCCAGTTCCCAGCAGTACACTACAGCCAGCTTCACTGAACACTCAAGTCCTTTATTTAAAGACATGAATGTTGTTAAGCTGTTTGATATCATTACCATTCAACTTGCAGTTTTATGTATAAGTTCCATTACCAACTTTTACCTTCAGTCTTTGATATACCTTTTTTTAATCCTGTTAGGAACATACATGGATATTACACTAGGTTGTCCTCCATTTTTAACATAAGGTTCCAGGGTGCTAACGTTTGGAATGATACAAGTGATGACATCAAGCTTCCCTCTCTTAGACGTTTTAAGGAAAAGTTCAAGTCGATTCTTATTGCTAAATATTACCGGTAATTGCAGATTACACTATATTTTTTTCTGGCTTTCAGTTGTTTAATGCTGGCATACAACAAAAGAAATGATGTTTACGCTGATAGGAACTGTTGCCGGACTCAGCGTTCGCGTTCCTTTATCACATTCGCCAGTAAATATGTGGATATGTAAAAAGTCAGTGAGATATTTTTAATGTTTTCATAGTATTGGTAGTTTTCATTATTTATTGATTGATTGTAAGTTTTTAGCCCTTTAATTCAGTTAATTCTGCAATGTAGCAAATAAACGGTATTTATTTATTATTTATTTACTTATACTTAGCTTTCTCTTGTTTTTTTTTCTACTAGCTTTTTTTTCCCTTTTTTCCTGTTCTCTTGTTTTTATTTTTTCATTCTGTGCTTTGTGTAGTGTGTGGTATCTGACCCTTTAATATTAATAATCATTTATTAATAACCTAAGTAAGGCTGCCCTATCTTTTTAGTCCTCAATGGTTATTATGGGCAGCCTGTACTCTTTCCATTTTTTCATGTAATACTTTTTTTTTATCATGTAAATTAATGTAGGGTACAAATAAAGTTGTTGTTGTGTGGCGACTGGGGCGATTGCAGTTGCTTGGATCACCTGTGTTCTATCTGGGCGACTGCAGGTCATCGACCGGGGTAATTGTAAACCATTTTATAATAAGGGAGATGATCAAAGCGATCAAACCTGTCCTATAGCTAGTGCATCAATATCACCCAGTACTGAACACGGCCTCAAACCGTACAATTAGCGCAATTATATGAGAACCCCTTTATGTCTCCCAATCGCTTTAGCTTGGATTGTCTCTGATTGTCTCAGCAGTTGCAACAATAAAGAAGATCAGGGCAATATTTATATGAGAACTAGCCTTTGGGTCATCCTTGGTGTAGAAACCTGGTGAGGCTTTCTTTGTTTCATGAGGTATTGTTTTGCTGTATGCATTTGTTTATAATGTTTTGTTTTCTTTGTTTTACGTCACTCATGAGTTTCACAGGTTTTTACACTGAGGATGAGCCCAGCCTTTAGGTTACTTGTTCAGGATGGGTTGCAGTTAGGAATAGGGTCAAAATTAGGTAGACTATTATTAAAGGATTATTTTTTTTGTGGGTTCAGGAGAAGCTTTAAGGTGCTGTGTAGTGAATCCCCACTCTCCGTCCTTCCTTTACTGAAAATTGAACGATTTTAGCAGATTGTAGTCAAAACAAAGCGTTTGCTTTACCATTAATAATGCTTACGAATACACGCTTTACCTGAACTTGTTACTTCCGCCATTTTGCATAATTTAACTTTGGAAGCGGAGGGGGGGACTGAAACCGAGTGTCGCGTAACCTGCGATCAGGCGTTTTTTTCAAGGGCAGACGAGGCGAGAGGAAAAAGAAAAAAAATAACGCCTGATACATTTATTTAACATGCCGCCAGCCGCCCTCTAATTTAAATAAACAACCGTCAGCTCTACCTGTCAAGTTAATGGGCCAATCAGCATTTACCGGAAGTCAGCCGCTCTGCGTACATTGGCGGGAATCTCAGAGGTATTGTTTCTAAGCCAATCAGAAAAAAGTCCAGATTCTGGCATTTTTACATGTGATCCGACAAAGAAATGTATCATGCCCTCTTTCCGTGAGAGACATAAAGGGATAATAGGGAGAGGGCATGATCTCAGGCAAAGTGTCGCGAAGCAACAGGACCGTTGCGGCCGGCATGACAGGGCTGAAAAACGTCTGCGCATGTGCGACATCACATGTCAACAATGCAAAATTTTCGGCGCGAACGCGATCTGTGGTTCGTTTCGAGGTTCAAAAACGCATCGCCAATAACAGTGGAGTAAAGGGGTATTATTCTTGCACATTTTACCTCAACAGTTCCTGCTTTTGCTTCGCAAACAATAATATGGATCCTTACCACTTGGCTTCTTATTTTTTGGGCGAGAAATGCCAGATGAAACATGAATTACGACCTACTTTGTTTGCGGAGCTCGTCCGTTGTTCACAGGTTTTCGTCATCAAATAACCGTTCTTGGCATCGTCGTAATAAACCGTTGAAGAAAATTGTCATGATCCATTGACAAAAGTGACACAGGAGGTAAGCACTTCATCAAATTATAGGGGTTTTTTAACTCAAGTTAAGCTTTTGTTTTAGCATCGCTGAAAAACTGTAAACACATTCATCAGGCACCTGGTCATGAACCTTTAAGCTTTAAGCTTAACTTTTATTACAACGCAAACAGCGTTGTGTTTTTCCTCTGTGCCTTTTATGGAAATACAAGCTTTTGCTAAACTGCTGAATGCCCCGCTACTTATTTGCATGTGAATAGGTGTAATCTTTTAGAAAATCGGTGAGAACTCTTCTCAACAATTTGCAAGCTCAGGCGAAGCATTTTTGCAGCGTTTGTCGTTTGCGAGCAGTCATATTTACTAAAAGATAATGGCAATGACATAAAACTGAAATGTTTCCGAAACTTTCAAATGTGTTGTGTTTCTCTTAAAAATAACGTCTCACTAATTGAATGTAACACATGTTACTGTACCCAAGCTGTGAGGAATGTTATTAATGGCTTTGAACCATGACAGCAACTCCCATGCTGCATCAGCTGGGGCCATGGCGAGAAATGTACCACTTGTTCCATGGTAATGGCTGTCAAACACAGTTAGTTCATTTTGTATTGTCATTTATAATGTAGATACAAGCTGTCTTGGTCATGTTACGTGCTTGAAGAAAGTAATATGGAAGACATGCTGACGGTATCTGCTCCCTAGTGATGCTTGCTGGCAACTCTCCAGACATGTGTATACTTCCAAGAGCTCTGGCCTGCTGCATTTTGGTAGCTGCGTCTTGGACACCAAACATCTGCCCAATGTTGCCAGCAAATTTGTCATAGAACTGGTTGCCAATCATAATAGCGGCAAGGGTGCGATACAACCAGGTGTTGCTCAGTGGCTGGCTACTGTTGAGAGTTTCAGGTGAGGAGAAATATAGTTTACTGTATGACAGTGCAATGAAAGTGCACGCATTGCTGCCTAATTGGCCAGTCAAAGTAGATTGAGAGTATTGGGGTGGAAAGTGCCAGCTTATGACTCTGTCAGATGTCGAAGGATTTATTAGTAGATGCTGAGTTAGGGAATGAATTTCTACTGTTGAGGACTGA
>CAOKRL010000150.1:0-2500 GCA_948470475.1 Galaxea fascicularis | reverse complement strand
GACCTTTGAGACCTTTCATGATGTTATTTTCCGTGAACTGCGAAACTCGAAAAGTAATTATCGTGATTCGTGATTTGCCATCTTTAATAGCCGTGAACTGTGCGCATGACCCCCCCTTACGGCCCCTCAAAGAACGAAAGAACTTCCCCAATTCGTCGTCGGTGAGTTGGTTTCTCACCGACATGTTCTACCTCCTAACAACCACGTCACCGGTTATAGTGGCGGGGAAGTCCGCTACAGAAAAAGATCTCAACATCCTTTTCCGATGAAGCACTGTCTGCTTCAGGCCACAACTTCCCGCGGTACTGTAGCAGCTCTCTTAAGCTCTAAACTTCATTGGCAGACATAGTGTAGCACCTCTGTTGTTTTAAGGATAGCGTCCATTGTTTGTGTTGTTTGTTCTTTTGTTCACCTGAAGGGTTGCAAGCCAATCTCGTGAGACCTTACGAGAGCTGCTACATGCCCTTCCCGCGCCAAGTCAACCTCGTTCCCAGGGTCTCTCTTCTTCCCGACCCTGGCAACGAGGTTGGCGCAGAATATATGGAGCTCCCGGATGCCCGACCATTTTCAACCGCTGACTTGCTTTCAAAATTTCGTTTTATATTTGGCTACGGTTCGATTCATTTTTGTGCGATTCGATTCAAATTTGTAAGTTGCATTTATATGTATGCGGTTCGATTGATATTTGTGTAAGTTGGATTTACATGTGTGCGGTTCGATTTATATTTGTACGGTTCGATTGATATTTTTGTAAGTTGGATTTACATGTGTTGGATTCGATTTATATTTGTACGGTTCGATTGATATTTGTGTAAGTTGGATTTACATGTGTGCGATTCGATTGATATTTGTACGGTTCGATTGATATTTGTGTCAGTTGGATTTAAATGTGTGCGGTTCGATTTATATTTGTACGGTTCGATTGATATTTGTGTCAGTTGGATTTAAATGTGTGCGGTTCGACCTGTTTTTTTGCTGTTTTGACATTAAGTGCGAAGGGGTTTGTAGCATTTGTGCGCGTTTAAATTGTTTACACCGTTTATGATAATTTTGACCGTAAAGGAACGCCATAGTGTTCTGTGTTGTCAGTCCAGCGCTGGATGTTAAACGCGCTCAGCTACAACGTCTACAGGAATCAAAGAAAATTCGAACGAACGTTTAAATAACATCATACTCGACAGGACTAGTCAATATAATACTTACCCAGCCTCAAACTTCCACGGCAAGGCATATAGTAAATCCTTGACTAAATCTAACGCTGCTGAGGTATCGAGAGCACATGGAAAGAAAATCCGAAGTTCACATAGCCTGCTCACATGTTCACATGTTTGTCACATCTCACATTCACATGTCTCATGAGCACATGTTTGTCACATCACATGCCTCACATATCTTAATATCGTTACCAGTTTACTGGCCGTGACATACCCCTGCAAAAATCAAGTGGGGCGGCCATTTTGGTGTCCTTACAGGAATGTGGATTTTCCAGAATATAACCTTACACAGGCACACCAACTCCCGATAGCCACAGCCAAAATTAGGCTTGCGTTCCACTTCGTTGAACGCAATAACAGAAAGCGAAGACAGTCGAGACCAAATGTTCTCACGGCTTTATTGTTAATTTTCTCGCTCAGTTTATGCTTCTTTCGATGAATTTCGCTCTTTTTGGTGAGTATTAAAGCACTCCATAAATGTAGGCATGTACTTTGTGTTATTTTGAACTGATCGATAGGCTTGGTGGTGCTGGTTGATGTCGCTGATGCCATCCACCAGAACCACTTCATCATCCTAATCCAGATCTTTTGTTAACATGAACCACGTGCATAGATAAATACAAAAATTAGTATTTACCAGCTGATTATAAATATACAATACAACCTCAGAAAATAAAAAAAAACTCCGTCTGGTTGATTACAAACAAATGTATAACAATAATTGTTTATGTTATATTATAATATGTTATATTTAAGCAATAGACCACAATGGTTTATAGGCTGATAAACCACTTAAGATGTTGGAAGAACACGAGAAGAATTTGTGAATCACGAGCCACAGGCAAGTGATTCACAATAATTATTACTTTGAGTGGTCTTCCAACATCTCAAGTGGTTTATCATGCCTCTAACGTCAGTCAATGTCACCTTGAACAGTCCTTTTCAGGACTACACTCACCCGGACGATTGTACTCCACTTAATTGGGATTTGACTCCTGGGTTCAAACCATTTACAAGTAAAATCCCAGGTATACAAGTTTAAATATACACCTATACAGATGTTGATAGCCCTAACAGTGTGGTAACAAGCTATTATTCTGATAAAGCAGTCATCTATTTAAATGTTCCACAGCATGCTCCTCAGTGTCAGTTTAGTATGCCACAAAATTGACAGACCAAATGGAGCACAATCTCATGAATTTTCTTGCTTGCCTTATCTCACCCCCATCAACCCCATAACCAAAACACACACATGCACCCTTACGCACACTCTCTCTAGATCCTGT
>CAOKRL010000149.1:10000-13737 GCA_948470475.1 Galaxea fascicularis | reverse complement strand
ATACGGTATCCAGGGCCGTTTTAATTCAGGTATATGGTATTTTTTGGTCAAAATTCGGTTCATTTTCAGGTATTAAGTATTCTGTTTCAAAATAACTTTAGGTATTAAGTATGACACATTTTACGATTTTAAGGTATATTGGTATCTTGCGAGGAAAATATAGGGTATATTGGTATCCCACTACCCCCCACCCCTGGCCGGGCCTGAATCTAGCATTTTCATGTGCCGAACCAAATGCATGAATTATGTTAACGTATTTTTCAGTATAACAGCGCTTTTGGTTGGCTCTATAATGACATTTTATGTGTGAAAAGAGAACTCACAGAAGCATGACGACCGTTCATCGCGTCCTCGAAGTGAAATTTTAAACTGCAACACTGCTCAAAACGGTCTACTTCCAACTAGCACTAATACTATTTATCTGTGTGGAAATTCATGTTGTGTATTTACATTTCAATATGATCGCGATTTCCTTTAACATAGCCTTTATTTTATACTATATTTATACTTTTAGTAACTCTCAGTTGAGTAAGTTTTCTAAAAAAGATTAAGTTTAGGATATTATAGTACCTATAATGATGTCTTGGTGGCATTGACAGGTGATAATCTTTTACTTAATTGTACTCTGTGTTTTATCTAAAACCACGCTGAGTAAATTTAAAACTCAAACAGAGATTCAGTGGAAAATAATCAGCATGGACAGCATAGACGTTTCAGTTGCTTGCAGTTCCATCGAGAAATAAATTGACTTAGATATCAAATGACAGAGTGATTTGATTTTTACAATACAGATATCAAAAGTCGCTGTATTGTAATAAAAAAAACGAGATTTTTTGTAATAAAACGTGATTTCCCGTGAAATATCCACAGGTCAATTTTTTCATCATGTAAGAAACGTGACTGGCGCAAGCAGGACTCTGAAACAAGTGGTTTCTGTAACATCACCTTATCGGGGATTGCAAGCAAAATATTCAAAACCTGACCTAGATATGGTACTGAAACAGGGAGTCCATATCAACTACTATCTGCAAATACCACTCAAAGCTGATATTGCAGTTGTTATTTAAGGAATACAGATCTAACTGTTAAGGGTACTCCACCAGCTCTTGAATTATATTTTGCTTCGTTAGGTCGGCACTGAACTGCGGTCAACCACTTGTTTCATAGTTCCGTTTGTTGAGGTCACGTTCTGTGAAAGAATAAAAAAACTGAGTTCAGTTGGAGATTTCATGCGAAACCAGTTGCTCTTAATAACAAAATCGGCAGTGACGTTCGACATTTTGTCCGCTAGACATCTCATCACGTTTTGATTACTAAGTCAATGACTTGCAAATAAAACTCGTGTCTGTCCGTGCTTATCTTTCCTTTTTCTTAAGTAAAATATAAGTTCTTGAGACGCGGTTCAGTGGTACTTGAATTGAGCGGCTGACTGGCAAAGCCGTTTCCTGAAGTAGAATTACGAGACGATATAAAGTCAGGCCCCACCGGTCAACACACCAAATAACGGGTTTGCCGTGTATTCAGGGTGGTTGATCATTCTCTAAAGATTTTTGAAGAGTTTCAAAGGAGTGCAAAACCAGCTAAGGATGAAAAGTCTTTTGGAAGCTATTCTGCTCGTTCACTTTGCAGCGGCGTTTCCAGACTCGACAGTGAAACTCGCGAATAATACTAACGTTGCAAAGAAGGCTCAATCTGATATGATAAACAATTATTACACCGGAGCAAACTGCAAGAAAATCAAGGAACAGCTGGCCGAAATAAAGCAAGACGTTCGGCAACTGAACGAAAATATTACGGACAGTTGCGCTGGAGACCGACTCCACGCAGACGTGCGACAAGAGCTGGAAGGAATAAAAGTATCGATAGCAGAGCTGAGAGAAAACGTAACTGGTGCCACGAGTGTTCCAAATAGCTTGTTCTCTGAAGTGAAACAGCAAGTCGCCGAATTAAAGGAAGAACTCAGAGCACTGAACGAAAACCTCACTGGGGGACCTGAGGGAAATGGTGTGCTTTCTGAAGTAAAACAACAACTGGTCGAATTAAAAGAAGAAATCAGGGGACTGAAAGGTGGCAAAGGTTTGTAAAATGAATTCCATGTGCTTCTCACAGTAGTTTTTTGTCTCAATTACGGCAATCTGTATGCCTAAAGCGCCTCGACTCAGATACAACAACAACAATCAGAAGAGAAGGAGAGATTAATTAAAAACACCATCCTCGTAGATTCAAGGCCGCAACCTTTGGAAGAGAGAGAGAGAGAGGGAGTTAAACACGCCCAAAAAATTCAGCAACGCAACGACAATGGAATGTGTCCCATACTGATTTTGTTCCTTTTCCATGATCCAAACTCTCAAGTAACTACAGTCACCCTTGAATGGTATTTATTTCGTTTCATCTCTTTGTATGGTCTTCCCCTAAGTAAACAAATTGAATTTTTTACGCAAATGACGTTACATTTACGTCATTGGACTGCTTTGCTTTTTTACCATTTAAACGACTTAGAAAAGAGCCGGAGAAGCCGTTGCGTTTCTGCGTTTTTCCATTTAGCACCAATAACCGGTTCAACGCCTACTACAACGCCCAAGCCCACTACATCCACCAGTAAATGATTAACGAGGAAAAAAATTGTCTTTTTTATCTACGTTTTACGGTAGAACTTAAAAGAATAGGAACAATTAAGTTATCGATTATCTGATTTAAGATTCAATTTTAGTTCACCCAAAGAACTGTGCCAAGGTTTATCAATCCGGTAACAAGATCAGCGGAGTCTACAAAATCGATCCTGATGGTTTGGGTGAATTTGAAGTGTTCTGTGATCAGACAACAGCTGGTGGAGGTTGGACGGTTTTTCAGAAAAGATTTGACGGCTCTGTAGATTTCTACCGAGGATGGGATGACTACAAACGCGGCTTTGGGAATTTGACCGGCGAGTTTTGGCTCGGACTGGACAAGATTCACCGGCTGACTGTAGGCAGTAATAACATGCTTCGCGTTGATTTGGAGGATGTTCCGGGGAACACGTCATTTGCAAAGTACAGTTCATTTGCTGTGGGCAACGGGGCAGAGAAATACAAGTTAAGCGTAAAGGGTTTTTCAGGTACAGGCTTACTTGGTTCAATGGTAACTATAGCTATGAAAATTATCTAATAATTTCCCGGATCATGGAAACCTAATATATATATTTAGGCCAGCCTAAAAGCGGAGCTCCACCGTTCTTTCCTTATTGTATGGCATTTACAGATAAAATCACATTTAGAGTAAAATCAATGCCAGGACTCGAGCCAGGACTCTAGTAAGGACTTCTGTATTGTGATTATAGTTTTAACTGTTTTGCTGCAGAGCCACAGCCACCATTCAAACATGTGCTAACGTACATTTTCGATTTATCACCGGCCTTTGCCACGTTGGATCAAGGGACTACATGACCATGAACATAAACGATTTTACTTCATCCCAGTTTAATTACATCCAATTACATTTCAATACAAATGGTGTAAATCTCTAAACTATAGATTAACAGTCCCAGTGGCTCACTTTTACTGAAATCCAACATCACAACCGGTTATGTGCTTTGGCTGAGTCACAAATTTTCTAACATGTATCGTTGACATTTTAACCTCAAGAAACCGAAATATTCCACAACAAAACATAATGGTAAAACCCCAAAGTGGGTACTCTTCGACACTACACAAAAAAGAAGAAAAGTACTTTGTTCGCCTTGTTTTGACTATTTTATGGCG
>CAOKRL010000149.1:0-5000 GCA_948470475.1 Galaxea fascicularis | reverse complement strand
CGCCCACTTCAAGATGGCTGCCACTTACCGTTGTCGACTGGTAACTAGTATCCAAGCACGATTTAGTACTGGGATCTACTAGAAGAATAGAAATTGAAGAAATGATGGATAAATCCCACAAAACCGGTTACATAGATGGCTGATCTGTGACAGCTTAAATTGACTGGAATTCTTCGATCTTGCAATTTTTATCGGACCACCGGTCATTTGGTGTTTTTAACACCTTGGCCGGCAGTCGACCTGAAAAAAAAGGTGTCACGAAATACGGTTCGTCCAATAAGCCCAGCATAAAGCAGGCGCTGGACTTGAGATCTAAAAATCATTTCAGGATCGCTTGACTTTTCCTAATCGATATACGATGGTTTGGTTTAGCCATGATTCTTTGATTCGTCACTTTTAAGAAAAATCTCGGACTGCCGGCCATTTAGTGTTTTTAAAACCTTGGCCGGTTACCGGCCGTGAAGTGGGCGTAAATTTTCGAGCGATTTCTTTTTTACGCCCACATTTCGAGCGAGCTAAAAGAACCCTTGAAACTTCTTTGACATAGCAAGTTGGGCTGCAAACAATAATAGAGCGAAACTCCTCATACCCTAGTGTTAGGATATAAACATAGAGCCCGTGATTCGTGGCGTGACATAGAGTCGAAGAGTCCGTGATGCGTGACGTGATGACGTAAGCATTAACATCCGGGACACTTTACACGAGGGAGAACGCTCAAAAAACGTTGTGAGAGAAATCGATGTGTGTGTGAAGGAAAATTACACGTCTGAAGTGCTTCTTATTTGTGTGTTTATTGCGTTATTATGGGGCGCGGGTAACAATTTGGCGACCCCGCCAGGACAGAATTGTGGATTACAAGTTGTGGAACAATTCTTTTTTTTGTGTGTGGGAAGCAGATTACGCGGATTTTAAGCGAAGAAATGAAAGTGAGTGGACACGACCGCGTGCAATGGTGAATCAGGTGAACGTTTTCTTGCACATTAGAAAGGGATTTAGCAGTCAGTCAGATGCCAATGGTAAGAGTAAAGAAGCTTAGTCACTGAAGTAGACAAGATTATTGAGTCGTGGAGTCAATTAAACGGGAATATTGACTTGTTTGTTTGTGTACACTTTGAATTAACTGTTCGCGTTTTGGAAATCGCTGCACCGTACGGCGTGTTTGTTTATCATGGAGAAATTACAATTGCAAGTGGAAGCTGGACTGTTTGATCAAGACGACGGCGGACTAGTCGAAATGATAGAAAACCTGGGAATCGAGGACGATGTTTCAACTAAAACTAAGATGCAGAAGATTAAAATTATCAGGACAAAAATAGAAAGCAAAATGGAAGGCGATGAAACGGCCGCGCGCACATGCCTCGAACAACTACTCGCATACGTGAAAGGATCGGTCCCCCCTCTCGAAGAAATTAAGAATACCGGGCTTAAACCAGCAGCTCCTGAAATGAAAAGTGAACAAGCGGATGCCGGAGAAACCGTAGTAAAAACAGAAAAAGTGGAACATGAGGCAGAGGATGTTCTGGCCCAGTTAGCGAAAACAAAGACTTCTCTGCTTCGCAGGGAATACAAACTTTCAGGACAGATCGGCGAACCAGGACAGACAGAAAAATTAACCTTTGTGTCATTAATGCATCAAATAGATTCTGGTCTAAAACGTGGTTATAAAGGAAGTGAGATCGTGGATGCTGTAATTCGTGCCATATCGCCCCACAGCAGTCTTAGAAGTTATGTGGAAACCTTGAGTGACCTCTCTCTCTTGCAAAATTACGGCGAATCCTTCGCGTAAATTACCGAGAAAAGGCTGCATCTGAGGTGTACCAGAAGCTTGCAACTGTATGCCAGCAAAGCAGTGAATCACCGCAGCAATTCTTACTCCGTGCTTTGGATCTGCGTAACAAGGTAAATTTTGCCAGTCAGGAATCAGACAGTGAGTTCAATTATGGCCCGTCCCTGATTCAGAAAACATTTGTGAAATCCTTTGAGACTGGTCTTCGTGATGATATTTTAGCATCCAATCTGAGAGCAACTCTTCGCACCCCAGGGCTGACCGATGAGGAACTGATGAAACAAGTTAATGAACTAGCGTCACAGCAAGATGAGCGAAACACAAAATTGGCAACAGAGAACCAAAAGAAGACCAAGGTGGATGCTTGTGAAGTCCGCAAGGAGGGAGGAGAACAGACAACCAGGAAGCCAAGTAAAGATGGGAGCCAGCAGATTCTTTCTGAAATTCGCCAGATGAAATCAGAGATTAACGACCTCAAAGGCAACGTTAATGCTCAGACGAGTCGGGCGGCGAAACCAGACTGGGACCGACCCCCCTACCGAGGCCGTGGAGGAACTAACCTGCCAAAGTACCCAAGTTGGGGCTGTCAGAGCTGTAAAGAACGAGGAAGAGGAGAGGAATGTGAACACTGTTTTGCTTGTGGGAGTCTTGGGCACGTGGCCCGTGATTGCAATGCAAGACGGAGGCAGAGCAGTCGCCAGGGAAACGGCCAACGACTATTCCGGAGGGACACAGAATAGTCGACAGTAACACTAGCAAGTCCCATCGATGTAATGGCTGTGGCAAAGTTCAGTCGGAGTGCTCAAAGTTCTTACAATGTTCGAAGTGTAAAGCTGTAAAGTACTGTTGTCAAGGTTGTCAAAGGAAACACTGGCCCGACCACAAAGTCTTATGCAGTGCAATTTCACACCTGTCGAGCAAAGCAGAACCAAAAACACTGGATCCTAGCGATGGTACCTTTGTTAGTCATTTGACACCGCAACAACGGGAAACAATGGTAGGACTGGTGGGGAAAAGATGCACTGTCAAGGGAGAAATCAATGGTCACTCAGTAGAGGTACTCTGGGACACAGGGGTCCAGGTCTCGATAGTTTCCCGTGATTTCTTAAGAAGGAATTTTCCTGGTGTTATTGTTAAAGAGATTTCAGAATTACTTAACACTGAACTGAACTGAACTGCTGCTAACGGTAGGGAGATGCCATACATAGGATGGGCTGAGCTAAATTTTAGACTGTCGTCGAGTGAAATTGATTTGAAAGTTCCATTTCTTGTTACTGAACAATATTTAGACTCACCGTTAATTGGTTTCAATGTTATTGAAGAGATTGTTAAAGATAGTAAGGGAGATGTTACACTCTGCCAAGCTATCACTTCCAGCTTCACTGATCTGGACAGCCGAACAGCGCCAGTATTGGTGAATTTTATTGAGAACCTTAATCAAGAGGAACTCTGCTTTCTTAAAACTACCAAGCGTGACATTACCCTCCCACCCAAGGAAAGCCAGAGGGTCACCTGCAGGGCGAATACAGGACCAGTAGAAAGAAATACACCAGTACTGTTCGAACCAGATGAGGCCAGCCCATGGCCAAATGGTTTGGACATTTCTGAGACATTACTGACTGTAAAGAAAGGAAAATCCAGTCAAGTGAACATTGAAATCACCAATAACACCAACCATGCAATAGTACTTCCGGGGCGGACCTTACTTGGGCGACTACAGCTTGTACAGTCTGTGACGCCAGTTGAGGTAAAAGTGACAGAACCTGCCAGTAATGCCCAACCTAAGGGAGGCCAAGTGTCAGGGACTAATGAGCCAGATGAGACACTGATTGAGGAGCCGGTAGGGATACCAACGGAGATTCCTTCGCAGATCAAGGACATAGACCTGGAAGGTCTGACCCCTGCTCAGAAAGAAACGGCTTTAAAGTTACTTACTGAAGAAGCTGATTCCTTTGCTAAGGATGATAATAACATTGGCTGTATCCCTGATCTTCAACTTGACCTGGATTTGGAGGACCAGACACCTGTACAGAAGAACTATGTAGCAGTTCCTAAACCGCTCTATGGAGAGGTTAAGGCTTACATTGAAGATTTGTTGAACAGGAATTTTATCAAGAAATCATCATCCTCATATAGCTCCCCAGTTGTTTGTGTAAGGAAAAGGGATCAAAGCTTACGGCTGTGTGTGGATTTCAGAGCACTTAACAAGAAGACCCGACCCGACCGTCACCCGATACCCCGAATACAAGAAACGCTTGACAACCTCGGTGGCAACTCATGGTTTTCGGTCCTCGATCAGGGAAACGTTTACCACCAAGGGTTCATGAGTCCAAACAGCCAACCTTTGACAGCGTTCATTACTCCATGGGGTCTTTACGAGTGGGTTCGAATCCCATTTGGTTTATCTCAAGCACCCGGAGCCTTCCAGCGTTTCATGGAAAACTGTCTGGGGGAACTGAGAGACACTGTTTGTATACCGTACCTAGACGACATTATCATCTTCAGTACTACGTTTGAAGAACACATTAAAAACATGCGTAAGGTCCTTCAACGGTTGAGAGAGCACGGCGTCAAGTTAAAACCTAGGAAGTGTAAACTGTTTGAAAGAAAGGTGACGTGTTGTGTCGGAGGAAGGTTACAGACTTGACCCATCTAGTATCGAGCCGGTCCTCGCCCTGAGAGACTCTCCTCCAAAGACCGTAAATGAAGTGCGCAAACTGATGGGGTTTCTCAACTACTATCGCAGATATGTTAAGGACTTTTCCCGAATTGCTAAGCCTATTTATGATCTGGTGAAGACACCTAATCAACCTCTGAAGGACGTTCAGCGAGATAAATCCAGGAAGAGCCACAACAGTCAATTACCTGCAAAACATCCTGTAGAGTGGACTGATAGTCATCAATCTGCCTTGAATATTCTAATTGACTCTATCACAAGTGCCCCGGTAATGGCCTACCCGGACTTTGAGAAACCATTCCTTCTTCATACAGACGCATCCAAGGATGGGTTAGGCGCTGTGTTGTATCAAAATCAGAATGACATTCTCCGCGTTGTTGCATATGGGTCTCGCAGTTTGTCACCAGCGGAAAAGAACTATCACCTGCATTCTGGGAAGTTGGAGTTTTTGGCTCTTAAGTGGGCGATCTGCGATCAATTTCGAGACTATCTCTATTACGCACCAAGTTTTAAAGTGTACACTGATAACAACCCACT
>CAOKRL010000148.1:12500-13994 GCA_948470475.1 Galaxea fascicularis | reverse complement strand
CTTCTTGTTTTTCAACTTGCTCGGAAAAGTGTCCCAATACGTGCTGCGACCAAAGGAGAAAGAGAAAAATGTACGTTTTTAAACGCTAAAAAAGGACACAAATAGCCAGAGCTCAGAATGAAACAAAAAGAAACATGCACCGGGATAAAAGCTCCACAGAGTGAATCTTTAGTGATATCTTAAACACCATCGCCATGGCACTTGGCAAGTTATTGTTTAGGGTGTGCTTTAACGGATATGGTTGGTTCATCAGCTTTTCACATTTAAGGGCCTTTAAGGGTTACTTCCATTTCTACGCCGTCCTAATTCAAGTCAGCCAACCTCCATTGTTACATATTATTCAACCAGTCCACAACTTTTTTTTCTGAGCTACTACAGACCGATATGTGCTCAAATGTATATACTATGTATGTATTCTGTTGTCCTTAGTTCTAAAACTGAGAAAACATATCACTTGTATTCATATTTATATGCCTTTATGAAATTAGCCATGTCAAGATAAACAAAGCTTCTGCATCACCTTTCACGCAATTGTCTTCGACATATTTGAAAACGTGTAAAGAATAGTTTGTCCAGTAGAAGTCAGGACATTTAAAACAACAGTACATGAAAGTGCGTCTTAAGTGAAGGCGTCCATACACGTCCAAATATGTAAGAGTTAGACAATGAACGCGAGTGTTCTATGGGATATGGTGTTGCAAGCATGTACAGACAGAAGGCCACTAGGGCACAGTAAGAGTGGTCTTCTATCTAATGCGAGTGACACTATATCCCAAAGGACACAAGCGGCCATTGCCTAACTGTCTAAGAATATGGTCACACCTACGAATAAATTCTTTTTTATGCAGATTGTATTCACGCTGTTATCTTGTTTATGACGTTGCTACTATGGTGATACGATGTTTTGACTTACGTGGATGCCTTTCAAGTCAACTCATGAAATTTTCTATCCGCGCTGAATTACTGGACACTATAATTATGGTAATTTTGATAATCATGATTGAGGTCGCAGGGGACAAAATAGTGCATCGGTATGCATTTATGCAAAGAATGTGCAGTGCGACGACTAATACCGACAATACGCAAAATATTTGTGGAAAGGTCAAATCGTGTAGGACGAACTTTTGGTGCATTTCAGGTATTAAAAAAACCAAAATTAATAAAATAGCGCTTTTTCTGCGTGCAGTGCTAACGATAGCAGGTGGGTTACGATTATCAAAATTACCATAATCAGTACAGTTTTTGCATTAATTAGTTAACTCGTGTTTGCCCAGGAAGCGTACAAATAATTTTGTGTCGAATAATTTTGCACGGGATAGAGAATCACAGTGACGCATGTTAATGTATGAGGCTGTGTAGAAATGTTTTACGAAATGTTTTACAAAAAAACTAACTTAAGTGGCTTACAGTATGCCATTTTTGCGAACTTCAATTATTCTCCAATATTTCTGTAAAGTACTAGCGGAATCAGCTTTTACACGTTCATGGTATAAG
>CAOKRL010000148.1:7500-10000 GCA_948470475.1 Galaxea fascicularis | reverse complement strand
TATTTCGAGTGGGGTACGCCTGTGCAAATCGGGTGAAGTGGTCAACAATTACCAGCATATATTCGTGTCCACCAGAGCTTCTTTCAAGGTGTAGGTAGTCAATAGATATCAACTCAAACGGTGCATTAGTCACAATAGGTTGGAGAGGGGCACGTGTTGGAAGATTTGGTCGCCGTTGCTTCAGACAACTGCACACCCGAGTCACGAAGTGAGTGATATCTCTCTGCATATGGGGCCAGTAAAACCGTTCACGGGCTAGCTGTAGTACTCTCTCTGTTCCCAAGTGGCCCATTTCTTGATGTAGTTCCTTGTAGACCAAGCGGTGAAACTGCTTTGGTAACACTAGCTGTAATTTCTGTCCACTCTTTCTTCGTAGCAGCCCATCACGTCCAATTTCCAATTTAGGCCATTCACGCAGCAACTTTCTTGTATACGGAAGCTCTTTAGCAATTTCGCGTATTGCCGGTTTCTGACCATTCAATTTGCATGCTAGAACTCTGCCAATACTAGGATCTTGTCTCTGAGCTGCCAGGATAACTTGAGGCTCAATCTTGTGGTAATTCCTGGAATCGAGAAGATCAGAGTCAAGGTTCAATGCTTCTGTTCCACCACTGACTGCTGTTATCCAGACTGCATCGCCATTCTGAAGTGCCATTACACCGGACAGAGCTGCACTGATCACATCCTGGGAAGTTTCCTGTGTACAGATAGGGATGTACTGGTTGATGTCCAAAGGAAGTCTGGACAAAGTGTCAGCATCCTTATTCACTTTACCAGGCCTGTACTTGATCTCAAAATTGAAATCGGCCAGTTCGGACACCCAGCGATGTCCCGTTGAATTAAGTTTCGCTGTTGATAAGACATACGTCAGGGGATTATTATCTGTGTAAACTGTGAATGACGGTGCATAGTACAAATAGTCTCTAAATTGCTCACAGACGGCCCACTTCAAAGCTAAAAACTCTAGCTTTCCGGAATGGAGGTGATAATTTTTCTCTGCAGTAGTCAGGGTCCTGGATCCATATCCTATAACCCGCATTTTACCAGACTGCCGCTGATAAAGGACTGCTCCAAGTCCTTCATTGGACGCATCAGTGTGTAGAACAAATGGAAGATCATAATCCGGATAACCGAGAATTGGAGGGTTAGCCAAACAGTCAACAAGTTTCTCCAACACTCTTTGATGTTCCTGTGACCAAACAATAGAATGACTGGATTGTGCTTGTGTGCCAGTTCCTTTCCGACTTCGCCGTTCTGTTTGAGTAAGACGCTTGTTGATCTTAACCACAGGTGTCTTCAAGAGTTCGAAAAGAGGCTGGGCAATTCTGGAGAAGTCCTGTATGTACTTTCGATAATATCCTAACAAACCCAGGAGTTTCCTCACATCGCCAACAGTCTTTGGGTTAGTCTCTTTGAGTGCCAACACTGCCTTAACATTTGAGGGATCCACCCGATATCCATCAGCAGAGACAATTCTTCCTAGGTAGTTGACCTCCTTCTTGAACATCTTACATTTGCTAGCTTTCAGCTTTATTCCGTGTTCACGTAGTCTCCTCAGCACTGTTCGTACATTTTCGATGTGCTCATCAAAGGTTCTGCTGAAGACAATCACATCGTCTAAGTAAGGTACACAAATTTCATCTCTAAGCCCTTCCAGACAGTCTTCCATAAATCTTTGAAATTCTCCGGGGGCATTCCGGAGACCAAATGGGATCCTAACCCACTCATACAGGCCCCACGGTGTTACAAATGCAGTCATGTGTTGACATTCAGGGTTGACAAATCCCTGATGATAGGCTTTTCCTTGGTCCAACAGAGAAAACCACTTGTTCCCACCAAGATTCTCAATGGTTGTTTGTACCCGAGGGAGTGGATGCCTGTCAGGTACTGTTCTCCTATTTAGCTCCCGAAAATCCACGCACAGTCTCAGAGAACCGTCCCTTTTTCGCACACAAACCACCGGTGATGAATAGGCTGAGCGTGACTTCCGCACCCATCCGCGATTGAGTAAGTCTTCAACATATTGCTTCACTTCGGAGTACAGAGGTTTTGGAATAGATGTATAGTTTTTCTGGACTGGACGATTATCTGACAAATTGATCTTGAGTTGCAGACCTTCAGCGCACCCTACGTCATCGTCATCTTTCGAAAAGGACTCTGCTTCCTCTCTAAGCATGGTCACTACTGCAATTTTCTGGTCTTCTGTCAGGTCTTCCAAGTCAACATCTGGAGTTGAATGGCTAGCCTCACTTTGACATCTCTTCATGGCAGGTGTATCTGATTGCAATCTGACTTCTTCTCCCTCCTCTGATGAGTTGTTGGCAGGACGACTGCAGTCTGCTGACCTTTCTTCATTCTCTTTCTTTCTTACTTCCAGTGGTGTTACAGATTTGACTAGTTCAAGCTTGCCTAGCATTGTCCTTTTCTTTAACGTAATGTCGTGGTCCGTGGTATTCTTGACTTGAATTCTGATACGTGAGGAGGTGCCACCCTTAAGAGT
>CAOKRL010000147.1:0-14243 GCA_948470475.1 Galaxea fascicularis | reverse complement strand
CTTGCTTCAGCCTTGTGTTTCTTTGTCTCTGGTACGCTTTCTGGGTCGATTAAGAGCGATTTAGGTGGTTTTTGGTTTCTCTTCTTTTCCCACCAGGATATATAGAGGGAAAAACCACCTAAACCCGCTCTTAATCGACCCACAAAGCGTACAGGAGACAAAGAAACACAAGACTGAAGCAAGGTAAGTTATTTCTTACTTTAAATCGTACATTTACAATTGTAAATAATTTTTTGGCGATAAGCACGTGGTTGCTGAGTTGCCATTGGTCCCTTTTGTAATTATCAATTTGACATGTTTGACAGCTGGGGTCTGCATGAAACTGAGATTCAAGTCCAAGGTAACCTGAGATTTTTTTATTCTCGCCGCTCTCTCACGGCTCTCTCATGCGGAGAAAAATCAGGAAAAACCTCTGGTACCAGGATAGGTCACCCCCAGCATCGAGGGTCTTCTAAACATAGAATGGTGTCTGGAAGCCAATATCATGAAAGTCATGATGACATTTTTTCCAAAATGTGGTATTCTTCCGACTTTTGGATCAAGATTGTCGAGTCCGGTTGATCTCAAATTTCACGAAAGTACAACTTGTATTTTATGACCTAAAAATTTTTCTTTTTACTTGCACTGTAAAATGGCCTATTATACGAAGAGTAACGAGAGTAATGACTGTTCATTTGGGTGCAAATTACATCAAACTTCCTATGACCGAGAACGCGCTAAAAGATTGCGTGACCAATGGCTGGAGGACAGGGACTTTTTACTCGTTCCCAGATTCAATTTACGAAGCACAAGGGCCTGAGAACGAGATCGCCATGACGTGAACGGTTGGATAGGTTTCGTGTAAACACTTCGAAACCGTTCCGTTTTCGAGGTCATGGAATTCTTGGACTCGGATTTATTCTGTAATAGGTTACTGCTTGTTTGCATTCTTCCGTCTGGTTCATAACAAAGGAATTGAATGGGCTAACGTCAGAACTTCCACTTGTATCGATACTCCCTAAAAAACCTTCGATGTCTGATTGAAATTTTCTGTAAAATTAAAATTGAATCCCATTTCAACATGACTGTTGAGTTTGTGACACACAAGCTCTTCACTAAAGCAACTGATTTTGATTCTTGCACTAGGACTACGCCGACAAGAAGGAGAGCGCGTTACTGAGAGACAACAACAGTCAAACGGAACAAAAATGTAGTACACTGATGAAAAGCTTGCGTGAGACCTATTTAGAGTCTGTACTTTTAGACCTAGGAAATCCCAATACCACTGACTTCTTGGTTTTGGAGAAGCGGCTGCGGTCAGCGTATGAAGCACTCGACAGTAACTTTAGGAAGGAAGCAGTAGGATCCAATGATTTGTGCTCCAACTTGGCCTACATCTACGAACTAGTAAGTTCGTAATTGCGTTCGACAAAGGAGAACCCATACTAATCATGTCGTTTGTCGAAATCAGTCACGTGGGTATCGGTCGATGCCACTGGAGTTCACATTTTGGCAGCCATACTCCTGTCTATGTATCTGGAGCACTTCAACCTCAATCTCATGCGAAACCAAATGAAGACGAGTAGCTCTTGGAATTAGTGCATGCAAGTCGAACACACTTGCGTGATCTTTGATTAATTCTAGTTGTAATTTGTTGTTTCAGTGCTAGGGTAATTGATGTACTAGCTAAGCCTTGAGGTTTACAGAAAAGGCCTACTCTGGGACCTAAAGTCGCCGTATTTTTGGGCGACTTAAAGCGATTTAAGGCGACTTTAGGAAAATTTCCTCAAAATGTTGTGCGATTTCAGGCGACTTTAGGTCCCAGAGTAGGCCTCAGAAAGCTAACTTAAGAATATGTTCAAATGAAACAACCACTTTTTTGAGAAGAGAGAGGGACCACGCGGTAATGGCGGCTTAATATGCAGTCTGTAGTACGCTACTAATCAGTATAATAAACATACTTCAAATGGTTTTGAAATGGATAAGGGAAACTACCTAAACATCGATGATTTACGTAAAGTGTGGAACAAAGAATTTCTGCCAAGTATCAAGCGGGAGATTAAAGTGGAAATAGAATCACTGAGAACGGCCATCAAGACATTAACAGCGCGGGTTGACTCCATCGAAAGTTCGCAGTCCTTCATATCGGCGAAATACGATTCTGTTGCGGGCCTTCTTCAAACTGTGAACAAAGCGTCAGATGCGTTGGGAAAAAAGCTTGTAGAGGTTACGAAGGCCACCGATAATATGCAAACAGAACTATCGACAATGACTGATGAAAACGATCGCCAACAACAGTCCTTATACCGGATCGATAGTTCCATTGACGAAATGCAGCAGTATTCGAGAAGAGACTGTCTAGAAATAACAGGCGTTCCGGTGTTACCCGACGATAATCCCAAGCAGCTTGTCAAGGAGATCGGATCCCTGATTGGCGTTGAAATTGACGACAGCCATATTGGAGCAGTTCATCGACTACCAGATACGAAGAAAGTAAAACATCGAATGATCGTCAAATTCGTTTACAGGGACGTAAGGGAACAAGTTTACAAGAAACGAAGGAATTTATCTGGGAAGAATACAAGCCATTTACCATCTGTACAAGCCACAACCGATCATACGGCGGCGAACAACAGTAAAATCCACATCAATGAATCCCTCACGAGCTATCGAAAGCGACTTTTTGGCCGTATCAACGAATTCAAGCGAAAGAACAATTACAAATATCTGTGGACTGCAAATGGAAAGATCTTGCTAAAGGCCAATGAATCTTCAAGAACTGAAGTCTTTGTCACACACGAGGAATTCGAGGACTACCTTGATCAGATAAGAAATTCATAATTTTTTATGCTCAACTATTACTATGGTTGCTAATATAAACAACCATGATGATCATAAATAGTCTGCAAGAGTTACCATTTTATAATTTAGATAACAGAGAATTTCACCTGCTTAATGGAACCAGTCATTTGCAGCTTGAGAACCTTAAAGATATAGATATATACAACATGATATCTAACCCTGACAAAGCTGATAAGGCTGACCCAGACAACATGTTTATAAATCCCCAGTCTAATTATTATGATATTCCCAGCTTAAATAAGGTTCTATATAGGCTGGGAACAAAACCTATCTCTCTCCTCCATTGCAATATTAGGAGTTTAACAAAAAACCTAAACGTACTTGAAGATATGTTATGTTCCCTACATCTAAAGCCTGATGTCATAGGAATCACAGAAACTAGACTCAATATGAATACTGTTGACAATGTTTATTTACCTAATTATAATATATTCCATGCTGACTCTCTAACGTCTGCAGGGGGGGTGGCCCTTTATATTAACAAATGTTTAAAGACAATTCCAAGGACAGATATAACTCTAGATATTCCATACGTAGAATCTGTTTGGGTGGAAATAGCACCCGGCAATGGCAAGAGACCTATAATGGTTGGCTGTATCTACAAGCACCCGCCAGTAAATGTTGATATATTTAAGGATAAACTTGATGAGGTAATCAAGCACTTCAACCTTAATAAGTATCAGCTATATCTCCTTGGTGATATGAATATAGACTTCTTTAAATGCAATAGCCACCAACCTACTGACGATTACCTAAATATGCTCTATTCTAACAATCTACTGCCGGTAATAACAAAGCCAACACGGTTGACCCATCATTCAGCTACGCTAATCGATCACATCTATACCAATACTACGAGTCAAATTATTTCCGGAATAATCACAGTTGACTTATCTGATCATTTTCCAGTTATTTGCATTACTGACATACCAGTAAAAAGGCATAATACAGTCAGATACTATAGGGATTATAGCAAGTATAATGAAGATTCTTATTTACAGGATATTAGTGCAGTCAACTGGAATGCTATATATAGTGAGCGTAATGACCTCCATGAGATTACAGCTAAAACAATAGACCTCCTTAAATCAATTGCAAATAAACATGCACCAATAAGGCAGATGTCACAAAAAAAACAAAAATTAGCTGCTAAGCCTTGGATAACAAAAGGCATTTTTAAATCAATCAAAACTAAACATGCAATGTATAAAACACATTTTTTTTCTAATAACCCAGCTAAAGTAGTTGAATATAAAAAGTATGCCAACAAACTTAACTGGCTTAAAAATACAAGTAAAAAAAGTTATTTCTGCCAACACTTTGATTTATGTAAAAATAATTTGAGAGCTTCTTGGAGACTAATCGGTATGCTAATCAAACGAAACTCAAAGGGACAAACTCCCATACCTAAAGTGATACGTAACAATAGAGTCTATACTGATAAGGCAGAGATTGCAGACCAATTTAATAAACATTTTGTTAATGTGGGTCCAAATCTGGCGAAAGAAATAGAGAATTGCGAAGGAAGCCCCACACAGTTCATTAAAACAACCCCATCAGCTAGCTTTGTTATGTCTGCTGTTACTGAAACCCAGGTGTCTTCACTTTTTAAAGGTTTGAGTGACAATAAAACATCCCTGGATATTCCTAATAAGCTAATTAAGGCAGCTGCCCTACCATTGTCCAAACCCCTTACATACATTTATAACCTCTCAATTGAAACAGGCATTGTACCTGATGTATTGAAAATCTCTCAGGTTACTCCAGTGTTTAAAAGTGGTGATGCGACCAACCCTAGCAATTATCGACCTATAGCGACTCTTTCACCATTTAGTAAAGTACTTGAAAGGCTAATTTATGATCAATTATATGCTTTTGTGGAGAAGCATCATATTTTATACAACTACCAATTTGGATTCAGAAAAGGATACTCCACCGAACAGGCTATTCTTGAAATTACAGATAACTTAAAGCTAGCTATTGATAAAAGGCAAGTTACCTGTGGTTTATTTCTTGACTTGTCAAAGGCCTTTGATACAGTTAATCACAGAATTTTACTATCCAAACTCTATTTATATGGTATCCGTGGAGTGCCACATAGATGGTTTGAAAGCTATCTTCATAATCGCAAGCAGTATGTAAAGATTGAATCTACTAAATCTGACTATGAAAATATCACATGTGGAATACCACAAGGCTCAACTCTAGGACCACTCCTTTTTTTGCTGTATGTAAATGACTTACCAAATTGTATTGATAAACTTTCAGTTCGTAGTTTTGCTGATGATACAAACTTTTTCTTTTCTAGTGATAATTTACAGTACCTTGAGTCTGTTATGAATCATGAGCTTAAACTTATCTATAAGTATTGTGCTCTCAATAAACTATCCATTAACTTTTCAAAGACTAACTATATGCTGGTATCATCACCAAGGTATCACCCTAGGATAAATATTGATAATGTAGAAGAAAAGGATCATATTAAGTATTTAGGAGTCTATATTGATAAGCATCTCAATTGGCAACCACAGCTGCAACATATAAACAATAAAGTAGCCAAAAATACTGGTATTCTTACCAAACTGAGACATTACCTTAACCTTCACATGCTGAAACAAATATATTATGCTTTGATTTATCCCTATCTAAGCTATGGCATTTTTGCCTGGGGTTGTGCCTGCAACAATCGATTGAATTGCCTTCGTATCAAGCTGAATAAATGTCTTCGATGCATTTTCTTTGCACATGCTAGGGAGAGTGCTGGCCCTTACTACAAACTTTTAGGAATTCTTAAGCTGGACTGTATATATAAATTTAGAATGAGTTGCCTTACACATAAGATTAAAACTAGAGCTGGTAGCATTCCAGATGTCTTCTCTGATATCCTGACTCCAGTAAATCATGTGCACAGCTATAACACACGATTTGCTAATAACCTGAATTTCTTTAGGCCAAGAGTGTCAACCAATATGGGTAAATCTACGTACAGATTCTCAAGCCCAAAAATTTGGGAATCTATACCCCTCAGAATTAAAAGTCTGCCCTACAACACTTTTAAGAATGAGTATAAATGCTATCTTTTGTATAATCAAACATGATTTTGTTGTTGCTGCTCTTAATTAATTTAATTTTACTGACTGTGTTTTATTTTGCTGTTTCCATGTCTTTCTTTCTTTTTTTTTTTATGAAAACATAAATAGAACGTACATGTATGTAGTGTAACCTAATAGAATATTTAATGTCTTATGCTGCCATTTACTTGGCCATGGCGGTGTCCAACCAGAAAGCTTTTGCTACTTTGGGCACCGCTCACATATTAATTTATTTCTTAATGGCTTCATTTTATTTTATGCTTTATTATTGTCACTTCTGTAACTCATAAATTGTATTTAAATGCCCTTTATAGTGTAAATAAAAAAATATATTCAATATTCAATATTCAATATATTCAATATATTCAACTTGATAAAATCTAGCCTGCAGTGCAGGAGTATTTTGGGCGCGCGAGTGCACATTTTCGTTTTATGGCCGCCATCTTGGATTTGGTAACTATAGAGGATTGGGGCGAGGAAATATTTGCCGAGGGAGTAGGTGTTAAGTACCAACTCTAATTAGCATCTAATTACAATCCAAGATGGCGGCATCGAAAACCTGATTTAACAAGCGTTCCGCGCCAAAATAATAACGCCTGCACTGCAGGCTAGATAAAATCAACAATTTGATTTTTTCATTGATCCTCAATTTCGATTTGCTCTGATCTGCTATTGTTGTTGTATTCCAGCAACACAATGAAGAGATGAAAGAACACCTCGCTGTGCTCAAGATAAAGAAAAAGTATTTTGAGGAAATCGCATCCGAAAGGGCAGCAAGAGAGGCTGAAGCTGAGGAGACCCAAAAAATCCGGGTACGGAATTTTGCTGCTTTTAAAATGAGCTGTCGGTGCTAATCGAAATCTTTTCCAGTGGTGGACCCATAATGTATTCGGACGTGGTGCCATGATTTACCCGTTGCGAATCTTTTAGGCCACGTTTCGGTTACGAAAATTCGAGTGCATTCTTTGATCGACGCCAAAAACCTAAGGCCAACTGCCCTCCACCGAAAGATATCTACCGAATGTCCTTGGGTGCCCCTGTTTGTAAATGTCGGCGTTTATACGAAAAAAAAAAACAATGAAAACCAAGTAAAAGACCGTTTTAGCTATCCTCAATAATCTTCATTTCTGAAGGAGGAGAGTTTATCGGAAGAGTTAAAACTACTTTTTCTGTTGAAGATATCGATCTAAACCCTAACATTAAACGAGGAGTTCATTTTGTTTTCACAAATTTTGCATGGTTACATAATAATAATAATGATGATAATAATAATAATACCAATCAATGCAGCCTATGCCCTGTGTAGAGAAAAGTAAACTGTTCTGGAGTAATCTTTGGGCTAACCCTGTTGAACATAATAAAGAGACAGTATGGTTAAACTTAGCTGTAAAATGTTTCTGGTCGCATTTACTTCCTCTGGAGGAAGAATAATCTTCAAGCTGAGCGTGTATTAAGTCTTCGCCCGCACTTCTTCCAACTAAGCCATAGCCACCATTACTGTCTGTCCTATTTATTTACGACATTTCAATACTACGTACACAAATAACAGGAAGAAAAACTCTAGCCAATCAAATCATGTCTCTCCAGAGCTTCCTGGTCCTCGTGCGAAGGCCACCACCACAAATTTTTTAATGCTTCCCAAGTTTTTATTTATTTACTATTTTTTTAAAATTCATTCCTAGTTTACCTTTTAATGTTCATTGTTCCTGAAAAGCCCCATTGGAGAGGTGGCAATAAAGGATGTATATATAAAATCGTAAATGGTTTGAGCCCAGGAGTCATATTATTACTAAGTGGAGTACGATCGTCCGGGTGATTGTAGTCCTGAGGAGGACTGTTTGAGGTGACATTGTCTGACGTTTCGACAACCTGAGCGGAAGTCATCATCAGAGTCAAGTGATTTGTGTATCTTCAGTAGATGGTATAAATACTCTGCTGGTTGATGTTTTGGTCAACAAAGTCGTGACGTTATTGGTCGACTGTCAGTTAAGCCTAGTTGTCATTGGGTGTGAAGACTGCACCCAGTAATTGGTGCGTTGCGATCCGTCTTTTATTAGTCTACTGTACGTGTATTGTTAGTAAAATTAGTCGGTCTGTTGTTGGTCTGTTGTAAACAGTGATTGGTGCGTTTCGACCCGATACAACACACGTACAGACATTAAACTAACAAAAAACGGATCGAAATGCACCAATCACTGTGTACAGTCTTCACAGCCAATGAAAACTAGGCTTAACTTACAATCGACCAATAACATCACGACTTCGTTGACCTATCACATCAACCACCAGAGTATTTATACCACCTACTGACGTTACACAAATCACTTGACTCTAATGATGACTTTCGCTCAGGTTGTCGAAACGTCAGACAATGTCCACCTCCACTACACTCACCCGGACGATCGTACTCCACTTAGTTATGATGTATATATAGTTTACTTGTTTCATTCTAATTGCTTTTCAGGGTGCAAACGCACTTTTGGAAGAAAGGAAAGAAACTATTGAAAGCATGGTAGCCAGTAGAATTATTTTTAGTTTTACAATTTTATCCTTTGTACATAAGCCAACGTAGTTTCTTTCATTCATTAAGATTTTATCATTATATTTTAAATTATCTAATTTTAAAGTATTTTGTTGTCAATTAGTGACAATATTTTACTGTGCGAATCCAAAAACCGTGAACACTTTGATTTGATTTTGACATTTTCAATTGTGCGCCAACCAATCAGTAGCCGACATGAAACCACAAACTACTTACCGTTTAAGTTTGTGGTTTAGTTTTCTCGTGCGTGATTGGCTTTTTACTTGAAACACAATAACATTTCGTAAATATTTCTAGTGTTCACGGTTTTTGGATTTTCACAGTAATATTTAATATTTTTACTATTTTGTCAGTGTCCCCAATCAGTCTATTTAGATTTAAGACGTCGAACTTGAATAAAAGTTTTACTTATCGTAAGGACAGACGACATTCACTTATCCAATGAGTTAACTATTGCGTGCCTAGTACAACACAAAGAAAGCTTGTGATACAAGAGAACTTATGGTAACAACCTTTAGACTAGGTTTACACTAGAGGAAATTGTTCCGGATTCGTGACGAATCCGACACGTTTTAGTACCGGATTCGTTTTGCCGTTTACATTTAAGTGGACGAATCCGAAATAAAAACTCCCCGGTTTGGTCATGTCTCCGGAGATTTTGAATCCGGAATCTAAAGTGGGAACTTTAAATCCGAAAACTTTTTAATCTGGAGAGGTTAGTCGTGTAAACGATTTGAAAGGATGTAACCATTCAATCAGGAATGTTCCCGGAGTTGTCTACGTGTGTAAACGACTAGGAATCCGGATACCCATTCAGTGTAAACGCCCACGAATCCGATAACCCAAAAATTGATGAATGCGTAAACATTTATGAATCCGAAAAAATATCCTCTAGTGTAAACCTAGTCTTAGTCAAAAGATTTAGTCAAAGTGAAACTTAAAAAACGTAGCTCATCTACGACATGTTCTTTGCTTTTTATTAGATCGCTGATCTGGAAAAGGAACACGTGAAGGGGATGGAGGCGGTTCAGCGTATGATGCAAGAACAAATGCGGTCACAACGAGAAGAAGCACAAGCAGCCGCAACTAGAGCCAGAGAGAAGAGCGAGGTGGAGAAAGAACAAAATTTAAGACAACAAACACAGCTACAAGCTCAGATAAGTGAAGCCCAACTAAAGCTACGGGAACAAGAGCGGACCATAAATAATCTACAAGACCAACTGCGAAGAATGTAACGGGCACTCATGAGATGACTTATAGAAAACAAAGTTGAGGTGTCAATCACTGTGTTATGTTTATTTTAATCCAAAGTCTGGACTAAACGAAGTAGTAAAATAGGGTGAGAATGCTGTGAACTGAAAAAAAAAAGCAACTGGCTAGCACACTGTGATTAGCGTTTTTTCTTTTCCGAAATGTTGCCGATGCGTGGTAGTTCACGATGTTTCATAAAAGGGTAAAGTCAACAAACAACAGAAAATGTGAAGGGTCAATAAACAAAAGAACCCGCGAATGTCAACTTCTTCTCCATAAGTGCATTCTATTGGCCTTGGATACTACGTAATCTGTGTATCGGTTCCATGATAAGTGTTGATTAGTAATAATATTAGTAATAAGTCTTTAAACTCTATAACCCCTTCCACTCAAGAATTTTCAGAGAAAAAGCTAGAATTGAGTGGTTCAATCTTCTTAGTAAATTTCAAAATTTTGCATTTCTTGACGTTGAAATTCATGAAATTCCAAACACTCCACTCATGAAAATTATCCAGGTCTCAGTGTTGAAACAAATCAAGATCTCCAACCGTGTCAATGATTCTGGAATTTACAGTCATGCGCATAAAGAGAAATAGTACTGCCAAAAAGAACAACTTCAGGAAGATCACTACTATAACAAAAAAGAAACGTTCTAATACAGAGCCCTGAGGGACTCCACACTATAGGATGCCTACGGACGGGTGAATTCATACTGGGTAACGTCAAGAGCGAAGTGATGTCTCACAGCCGCCTCAAGTAAAGACCATTCGTCATTTCACCTAAAGCTTGTGCTGCAAAATCCGTAAATGAGCACTATTTTAATGTAAACTTACAACAACAAGCCACAAAACGAATGAAACTGAACTCCCAGCCTCGTTGTTCGTCGGGTATGATCTTACAGCCGGGCGATTTAATGATGGGTGACTCTTGACTGAAACGTAACATTTTGAAGTCGCCTCAAATAAGGTCTCGTCTATTTTCACCTACTTTGGCAAATAGCCATTAAAAACACTGTATATCACTAATCGGAGGTGGAAAGCTTTGAGAGGAATGAAATTGGACCCTTGGCTGTGTACTATAGGATGGCTACGAACGGGTGATTTATACTGGGTGCAGCCAAGTAAGGGTGATCATGATTTCACAGACGCCTCAAATGAAGACCATTCCTCGTTTCACTTAAAGCTTGTGCTGCAAAAACCGTAAATGAGCACTATTGTAATGTAAACTCACCACAAGACGCCACAAAACAAATGAAACTGAACTCCCGGCCTCGTCCTTCGTCTCGTATGATCCTACAGCCGGGCGATTTAATGATAGGTGGCCGTTGAGTCAAAAGAAATATTCTGAAATTTCTTTAAGAGAATAAGGCTATGTGTCACTTTAACTGATCTTTGTGAATGTAAGTATTCGACAGGAACTGAGAATAGCACTAATCAGAGATAGAAAGCTTTGAAAGGAATTAAATTGGATTCTTGGCTGAGTACGAATGGCTACGGACAGATGAGTTTATACTTATTAGACTTATTACTGGGTAACGCTAAGGGTGAGGTGAAGTGAAATGACGACCATTTGTCATTAGTTACGTGCCGAAATAACCAAGAGATGTCCGCAAATAAGACAAGTGAAAAGAGCTCCCGAGCACGATATAAGGCACGCAACAAAAGTGTGACAACGAGCAGTTGCCATTTAACTATTGTTTATTTAGTTATACACTGGGTGCTTTCGATTGGAAATCCGAAGATCCGGATTTTAAGATCTAACCCCGGATTTCCCAATCGAAAGCACCCACTGTTACAATTAGTTAGGTTAAAGATTAAGTTAAGCAGTTCGTAAAGCAGGCTTACTGTCTTTCATTCACTTTGAACTCCAAGTTCCACCGTCTAGAGACAGCAATTCCTGACTTTCTTGATTAACTGGATCCTTTCCACTCATTGGCTTTTCTGTGCACACAAACTCATACGAAGCACTTCATAGTGAACTCTGAACTCTTTATCTTCTTCTCTTTTATGCTATCGTCTCTTTCTTCTCTCCGGATATAGCAAGGTCAAAGGTTATAGCTCCACCATAGTTATAGCATCCATGGCATAACTTCAATCACAGCCGGCCATGAGGGTAAGCCCTCGGGCAAGAGAGTTTTTTTTCTATTACTTACAAGCCTGCTTTTATACTTTTTCTTCAAGTATCTAGAACGTTCTGTTACTATTTATAGTGTATTACAAGGTCTAGTATTTGTGGAAACTGCCGAGTCAAATCAAAGATATTTCTGGAATATTACAGATTATAAGATAATTCTAGAAAAGTATGGAATTGCATTACAGATAAACTAAAAGTAATTCTGATCCTCGAAACTTCAGATCTCGAAAACTCAGACCCCGAAACTTCAGACCCCTTGAAAAATGACTGAGATTGTAAACGCAGCTCTACGTGAATGAATATTAATGATAATTCTCGTGACTAACCCCAAGTGTCAAATCACGCAACAATCCCGCATTGATAATTACAGACAGGTAAAAGGTTTCCTATATTTTTATTCAAAACAAAAACGAGAACGACAAGAATAGTAGCAAAATAGTTTCACTTCCTCGCGTGTAATCGCGGAAAAAAAGATCTGAAGTCCCAGGACAGTGCAACGATCGATGTCATACATATTAATACCAGAATAATACGTTTTCCGTTATCTAATACGTGAACCGCTAAGCTTTTTTATCTCAACTTATCTGACAGTGTACCCCAAGAAAATTTAACGTCCTCGGAAATCTCAAATTCCGAATAACTATCGTGGTACAATAGGAATTTAACTGATATAAAAGACATATCTGTATTTCTTTTAAACACGAGTCCGACCCAGATTTGATCACCTGGAGCTCCTAAACCCAGACAAACCCCCCGGACACAGACCTGCACGCTCTTTGGGTTCAGGCAGTTTATTATATAATTTACACATACAATCATCTTTCCAAGCTATACCATACAATGAAGACTTAAGGCCCATAAACAACTAAGAACTACTTATAACTGACAAAATCATAACTGCCCATGGAGTGGGTGGGTTGGGAAAGCAAAAACTACAAACTTCAAGGTGGCTAGAAAAATGCTGGTTTCAGTAGCAGCGTAAAGGCTATAATGGCTAAACACGTATTGGCGTGTGATAAAAACTAGCGGTGTCTTGTGGTAACCTACGCCCTTCCGACCACATGGAGGGTATGTTGCCTATCTCCCTCGCAGCTTGTCCGTCCGAGACATGGGTCTAGATTTATATTAATGGGTATTAATATCCACACTATTTAGTAAGAATCTGGTGATCACAGTAACTGACAAAAACTAACAAGTCAATCCATGTATTTTTTAATGGTAATCACACGTACTTCCTCCGATCGCCAATTATTATTTGTATAAGATTACTTGATTCACTGAAGGCCAGTATGGTAGATTCATCATCACTGGTCCCAACTAATCGACTTCTAGAACTGCGTTTGCAATTTTAACCATTTTCAAGGGGTCTCAAGTTGCGAGGTCTGAGTTTTCGAGGCCTGAAGTTTCCAGGTCTGAAGTTTGATCCAGGCAAGAACCCAGAACAACACCAGCTAGTGGCAAGAGCGGGATTTGAACCCAGGTCACCGCATTGAAATCCAGCACCCTAGCCCACTCGGCCATCCTGCCTCCACGTAAAAATATTAGTATAACATTTGGGAAAGTAATAAAAGTATCTGTCATGCAATTTTAACATAACAAAATAACAACAGAATTAGCAATAGAAGTCATTGTGAAAATGTTGACATAAGTTTCTGAATAATGGTAGGCAGTAATTTAAACTTTAATTCGGCAACTTTCCGCAAAATAGTCATAATAATTATAATGGCAGTATTGTATATTACATCTAACATTAAAGAAAGTTCTCAAATAAAACTGATATACAATCATAAACAAACATAGCAGTGATATGCAACATGTGCACCCTTTCTAAGTTAAAAACCATGACAAAAGGGACATCATATACATCATACTGTTTGAGGTTAGAACATTTTCTTGTTGTCCAACAGTAAAACGCTCTAAAAAAGAGAACTCATACTATACTTTTTAACTCCCCTAAAATGGCCTCATAAATATTATTTAAACTTTCTGGAACAGGCTTTGTCAAAATTACAATATCATTATCCTTATTGTGCACTTTGAGAAATGTAGTCAAGAGATACATGAATTTTTGTGAGCAGGTATGGAGAGTGGGTCAAATCATACTGCACCCCTGCTATCTCAAACCTCCCTTGAACTCCTTTAATGCAAGCTATTTGAAGTTTTACAATGTATCAACATGTTTCATCGTTGCCATTCCTTATTGATTCTAAGAAGAAATAATAAATGTAAACTGTCTTTGGGAACATGTTTTTGGTCACTTTCTTTGGTGTAATAGATAGCAATGTCTTAAAAATAAGGTTTACATGATACCTCCTATTGCCCCTTGTCAGACAGGAAATTAAACAATAAAATAAACGAATTATGCAATCCATTAAAAGGAAAGA
>CAOKRL010000146.1:5000-14466 GCA_948470475.1 Galaxea fascicularis | reverse complement strand
TCTGCTTTTCGTTTGAAGGTGCTCCTTCTCGGATCATTGGTTATTTATGATCCCGTGGGGAAAGAGTAATTCTTTAGCGGTAGCGCGGTAAAGTTATGTTATCAATAAATTAACTGCAAATTTAAAGACGTGTAGTAGGAAAATTAGTTAATTCTATCTATTGATTGGTGATCTAAGCTGTTTTGCACCGCAAAAATAGTTGAAAAAACGAAATGATTTGCGGAGCGAGGTTTTGATGTTTGGACCTTTAGGTTATGGGCCTACGTTTTCTCTGCACCACTCTGATGTGTGCTCATACCGAGGGTATTTTGTTACTTAAAACTTAAGCAGTACTTGGACTTCATGCCCTGTTTGTTTCTGTCAAAGGACATCAATAACACTAGCTCGACAGAATTCCAAAAATGTAGGGGAATTCTTTCAGCAAATAGAATTGGTGACAAATCGTCCAAGGAAGTTCCAAAATGCGAATTTGGGGTATTTTTTAATTGATTGCTAATAGTTTTTTTTCCTCATTTCACAGGATTACATAGTTTTTCTGCCGGAGGATTACTTCAACGCCGAAGTTCTCCAGGAGATCACTGGAGAACCTTGTTTACTGCGGACCTCGAAACCCGAATACTGTGACTTGTACACGTATTTTGATCCTAAAGGTCCCTCATTGGTGACCCTGTCTGGGGACAAGGCACACACCCTCCCTTTGAAAGGTCGACCTGATATGTTCTCTGATCCACGGTTTGACCTGAGTAATAGCAGATTTTCCAACATGGCTCTGTTAGGAGGAAATCAGGTCAGTCTAGCTCAACTGGTAGCTTCACCGTGTAGTGCAAATCCGATAAAAGATGCGCGTTACGTACATATGTCTACTGCTTGTCTGTGTTCTGAATAATTGCCTTTTGTTTTCACTTATGTAAGGTTAGCCGAAAAATATTTAGTATTGGACAGAGAAGTTACACCATAGTCGATTACGTTTAAGTAATATTAGAATAAAGTTAAAACTTTCCAGTTTTAGTTTACTATACGCGTGTAAAAACAATGTTTTGGAGCTAAATAACTAATGCATAAAGAGTTGTTGCTATAATTCTTTATGTTCTTTACCGCAATGTTGATAGTTATCTGATTGGAAAAATACAAGCAATTACTATTCACTCAGTTGAAAACCAGCGCACGAAATGGTGATGTTTTTCGAGTTGTAACAATTCTGGTTAAGTCAAATGAGATTTCAAATAGAAAGAGAGAAGGACGCAAATTGGTGGGCAAGTTGGCATCGAGTCAAGTGTTCTTGTTTGACGTTTTAGATCAAGACTTCTGTGGCGATAGAAGAGACTGGTGCGAGGGCGATTTGTATTTGTTCTACTCAAATCAGTTTCTTTTTGCCCTCTTTTTCTTAGCCGTCCATAGGCTTTGACATCTCCGTACCAGAAACCGGACCTCATGTTGTCATGATAACCTATCTCCACCCAGAGCGATTCACCCTTAGAGCGTTTGTCAGATTGGGATTCGAACGAGGTCAGTTGGAGATCTTACCGTGTAAATACCTGTTTGCTTGCCGTCAGTTCGTAATGGATGATAACAAGAGGCCTAAGTACTTTGAGCTGAAGGGCACTCCAGCCGCAAATGGCATCAGAATGGACATCTCAGCTTCAGCTAAAATTGCTGTGGTAAGCGAAGAAAAACTGTGTTGGGTTCTGATATTTGGCTCTTAGTTGTTTCCAGACTTCTCAATACGCGATAAGCATTTCATAATCGCTGTCTGTCCGTGAACTCAGTTCTTACTTTTTCTTGCATTGCTACTCTCACTTTGTTTCATTTTGAATTTTTAAATGCCAACAGTTTTAGCTTTAATTAATTTATGTGAAGATTAGGGCGCTTTCCATTCGTTCGAAATGGCCGGGCAGACCTTGCTGTCTCGTTGAATTCCGATCGGCACCAGCTTGTAGTAATATCAGTAATATTGATCATTTGCTTGTTTTCCGAATTGCTTTTCAAAAGAAAGATCCAAATTCCAAATGACCCTGAAGAAGAATAAGCAGAACTGTCCCTTCAAAGTACTTATGTACAATTCCTTTCACAAACTTACCGGAGCGTATGAGTGCAGTGAGGTTTTACATAAAGGAAGCGCTCTCACGGAACGATGTTTGTGTTTGATTTTCGTTGTAGATGTCAATCACCGCCATTCCTGTTGCCAAATGGAACACACAGTATGTACAGCCCGAGTTGCTGTGTAGAATGTATAATAACTCCTGTATTTCCTCTTCTTATCAAGTACCGCCAGACTCCATTCAGTTTATTGCGTTTTCTCGTCGAACTCAAGACAAGGTAGTGAGAAGTATTCCTATAATGTTTAGAGAATTTTAAAGTTTCTATTGTCTTTGTTTAGGGTTTGTATACTCTTCATGGTGTGTTGTTCAGTTTAAAATGTTAAAACAACTTACTGGGTAGTCGTCAACAAGAAAAGCCCTTCCTAATCAGAAAAGGAACCAAGCAAGCGGTGGAGCGAAGCAGCAGCAGGAACTGGTGATTTCGGGCGATTTTCACGTTATTATTAAAAAATATTCGAAGTAATGGGAAATCTGGTTAAATAGTAATAGAAAATTTGTTTTAGGATGCCTCTGACGACTTCAAATAATAGTGCAATAAGAAATCAAAACCCTTTTGAAGTTCGAGTCATTTTGACTTCATCATGATTGGAGCTGATTGTAAGTGAAACTATCAAAAACTAACGTAGTCGGCAGGATTCGAACCTGCGCGGGGAAACCCCAATGGATTTCGAATCTATCGCCTTAACCACTCGGCCACGACTACTGCAGTGAAGCACGGTCGGAACTAACGGCAATCCGCCGCTTTTCTGAAGGAGAACGCATGTTCTCCTTGTCACAAAATTGATTCTGACTTTTGAGCCATCCAGTCTTCACTTATTTTGCTGTTTTTAAGAGAATCTGTATCATTTAAAAAAATTGTATTCCTTCCAAAAATAAGCAAGATGACTGATGCTCTTGGAAAAGTGTTACGAACGTTCTCAAGTATATAATTAACGTAGTTGGCAGGATTCGAACCTGCGCTGGGAGACCCCAGTGGATTTCTAGTCCGTCGCTGGCCTTAACCACTCAGCCACAGCTACCTCGATGTATCGGTATGTGAAAAAGGAATCTTCCTGGATACGAGCCACGTACATTTAACTGTTGTAAAAAGAGACACAAAGAAAATGACAGCAAACATAAATCGAATTCCCTCTTACTCCCGAAAAAGAAAACTTTCGAGGGATATCGATTTCATATCATTTTTACTGGAAATTGCTTAATACAAATTTAGAAAAAAGGTTAGAAGAGCGAGGTTTTGATTCTCAGACCTTTGGGTTATGGGCCCAGCACGCTTCCACTGCGCCACTCTGCTGACTGCGTACGTACTTTATTGAACAAGTCGTGAAAGTTTCGAAACACTGATCGGAATTCAGTCTTTGTTTCGTAAACAAATAACTGAATTCGTACTCGACAAAATTGCATAAGTTTATCGTCATTCCCAAAACAACAAAAACAGGAGACATATGTCGACAGAGAAAACTTGAACATCCGTAAATCCCATTGGTTAACCTCTCCCTTATAAACCAGGGAAAATCTGGGGAGAGAATCGAGGAATGGTATTCAGCTGCATGAACCTATTTATTAATTTCTTATTTCCACTCGTCTATCACTAGGTAATCTCAATGTTTATTGGTTCCGTTGATCCTGCTGTCGTGTATTATGTGGTCCTCCACTATCAACAGCCGCACAGTTTATCAAAAAAGGTTGAGCAGATATCGATTGCCGATCAAGTGAAGTCGAACTTTGCCGTGACGTTCCGATACTGTCCGGCCACTGCTGGTTGCAGGATTGTCTTGGGCGAGGATGAGGGACAGATTTTTCAATTTGATAAGGGAATATTTAACGCCACCATTGATCACGAGAGGCGGACTCGTCTGGTAAGCATTATTAATCTAGACGTCAAGTTTCAGGGCGGTGCTGGAGCAAGCGAAGTAATATATCAAACACGAGAGACAGTGTTTCATCGGGATATCCAAACACCGAGAAGAGAAAAATACGACGCGCAACGGAGTATTTTTGACGGAGTTCGAGGTGTTTGGATGGCCGATGAAACACTGTCTCGAGTGTTTGATATATCTTCTCAATTGAAACAAAAACTAAGGAATTAACGGAGAAGTAAAATCGTCAAAATCTACGCTAATTAAGACCGGTTATCCAAACCCTCTTCACGGTTGTGATTTCCTTTGTTTTAACTTGATCAATTATTAATGAGTGATGGAACAGAGAATTAACTCTGAAGTGTAAATTAAAGTGCTAAGATAAACCCATGAAAAACCCACTGGGCGTTAGCCCTAGTAAAGGGTATCAGGGAACCACACGAGGCAAAGAAAGAATTCTTATGACCTCGGTGGGAATCGAAACCATAACCTCCGGATTAGATCTACCGTTGCTCTGCCGACTAAGCTACGAGGTCGGACAGAGAAAGTCGGGGACGATGAAGATTATTAATGAGTTTGAGAATAGTTTAGCAAATGTCACTGAGTATGTCATTCTTGTTGGGTGGCCTACTCTTTAATTTCAGTGATGAACGTGAACACTACGCAACGGCAAAAAGAAATATACCCATTTTCACTCGATCAATACAGTGAAGGAAAATAACATAGAATTAAATTATGCTTGTTGCATTTCACTCCGGAAAATAGTTGAAAAAAAAAAAAGATTAGCAGAGCGAGGTTTTGATCCTCGGACCTCTGGGTTATGGGCCCAGCACGCTTCCACTGCGCCACTCTGCTTAACGTGAATAGTAACAGCAAACAGCGATTGTCATACAGTAGTTACTTTCTGCACACTGGTAGAGCACCACATGTTGACGCTTGTTGAGGATTAGAAACGGCACTGTGGGGGATGGGATTTTAGTTTTTATTGACCAAACAGTTCATTGGAACTCAGAAGAAAGTAGACCAAGCGCAGTGAAAGTGCGTGACTTTGGTTTGTGATGGAGAATTGTTGTCTGATAAATAGTAGAGAAGCACTCTGATTAAAGACAGGTTTTAAACTGAAATGTAAGCTCCGTATCATAAAACGGAGTCGGAATCACTCACTCACTCACTCAATCAATCAATCAATCAATCAATCAATCCGTCCATCCATCCATCAGTCTATCGATGGATCGATCGATCAGTCAATCAATCAATCAATCTGTCAAATCCAATCAAATCAATCAATCAATCAATCAATACTGAATTTATTTTTAAAACACGTTACGTGTAGGAGCTAAAAACTTAAAAACTCAAAATACGGACGAAGCTTTCTACACATGCTGGCTAATTTGTCCATAGTCAATCGCTGTTTGTCTCATAAGTTCATTTATTGTTTCTTTTAACAGGAATACATACTACTTGTACCACAGGACTCCTACGCTACTAATGTCCTAGAACTCCAGTCCACCGACAGAGTCAGTCAGTTCCTACAAAACTGCGTCAGCAATCACTTCTATCTCGAACCAGTCCAAACCGGACGGCAGTGTCGTGAAGATGTGTTTTCCCTGACGATTCGTTTTAACAAGGAACCTTTACAATGCAAGTGCAACATTCTGGGCTCTAAGTCAACGTTTTGTGAGCAGTTTGGAGGGCAGTGTCACTGTCACGCGAATGTTGTGGGACGGAGATGCGGAAAGTGCCGGTTAGGATACTCTGGATTCCCACGCTGCAGGCGTGAGTAACTCAAACTGATTATTTGTATCTTAGAGAGCTTTGGAACTATTCCAGAGTTGGAATACTCGGAATAGATGGTAATCGTGTTTATTGGACCTTTTCTGCTTTCGGGCTGAATAATATTCCGTTCATTCCTGCAATCGAGAGCAGATTGAAAGTTACTGTCGAAATTTGCTTTGTTTTGTGTAAAGATATCTTAGATGCCTTCTGACATTATATACTATATCTCTCAGTTTGTGCGCGCACTGTGATTGGTCAATTTTGCGAGCCGTATGGTACTGTGCGGCCCGCTAAATTTGAGAGTTTCCTTTCCCAAGCGCGCGATTAACCTCGGAGATACAAGAAATATGTTACTAACCTCATTTTCTCGGTTCGTACTTTAAGTTACGGATTCTTGTTTTTTCCCCTTTGATTCATGGCCCAAGCGCGAAGCGCGCGGTTCACAAATCAACGAAAACAAAGTTGGACCGAAAAAACGAGGTTAGCAAGAGGTATTAAGTCCTTACTGACATAACACGCGTTGAAAATTTTCAAAGGCGATTTAAAATTGCTACTTTGCGCAAAAATTAAACTTAATTTATGTTCATGCCTATTCAGCTAGACAAGAACAGTACTGGTTCTTAACTACCGGTAAGTTACCTCATTGTACAGAAACCTGGTAACTGAGAGCCGTCTCGGTCACAAGGCCAACCATATTTTTCTTGCGGAACTGGCCCCACTGGAATAATTTCACGTCATCGCTCTGTTTCTTCTTCAGGCTGTGGTTGTCATGAAGTAGGGTCTGCGTCGCCTACCTGCACCTCAACCGGTCGGTGCCGCTGCAAGCCTGGATTTGGAGGATATAAGTGCGACAGATGTAAATCCTCCGGCTATTATGGCTTCCCAGACTGCAAACGTAGGTGTTCAAAACGTTAAAACAGCTAAGGATGCGTCCTCTGCTCGCTGTGAACTCTTGTATCCCCAATTTCAACATGTTTATTCTCCTAACAGTTCTCAAATATTTCGTATGTTGCATGTAGGGAGAATATGTATAAATGTTAACTGATCCGTGGTGATCATTTCCTGTAATTCTCACACCCTGTACTAATGAAGAACAACTGGTATGTTAGGGAGAAGTTAGATGGTGTTTACCATTGGGATTGGAAGAAAACATTGTTTTAAAAGGCTCTTTTGATTTTGAAAGCATGTTTGCCAATAAACAGCAGTTGGGGGCGTGGCCTTGTTCCAGATGCCAAACCCAGAAGCGCCTGGTTGTTTTAAATATTTTTTTATTAAGGCGGAGACGTAAACTTAGCTTTCAGAGACACCCATTTCCTTCAGATTTAATGTCCTACAGGTACATGAAATAGTACCTGACGAGGAAAAATCTCAACTCACTTATCTATCGCTGTAGCTCATTTTAAATAACAACGTTTATGTTTCCTTTCAATATCTTTGAGTAACAACGAGCAACACGAGCACCCCTGAAGAGCTTCTAATTTTTGTTGGTCTTGATATGCAGTAGCTGCCATTGTTTTCGGGACAGAGGGGCGTTGTTCTCTTGTTCTTTCTATTGTCAACTTCGCTGATTGATAACTGTAACGCATCATGACAGAACAAGGAAGTTTCTTGATTTTTAAGTAAACGGCATTAGTGCGATTGCAGTTCTGTGGTGATTATCCGTGTATTTGCTAACACGAGTATTAAACACAATTTTGATTTTGTAATTATTCGTGTCCTGTAGCTTGTGCCTGTAATAACCTTGGTTCTCTAAGCACGTTTTGCCGTTCAAGAGATGGCCAGTGCCAATGCTTGAGGAAATTCCAAGGACAGAAATGTGACGAGTGTAGGGTTGGCTTTTATGACTTCCCGAGTTGCAAGGCGTGTAGATGTAATCCCGCGGGAATCAAACTGCTACCTGGCGAGAAAAATGGGTGTGGAACAGTGAACGATGTAAGAACGTATGAAGAAGCATAGGGAATCGCACTGCCTTGAGTGCAAATCCTAATTAATAAGCACAATAGGTTTCATAAGTTCTCTCAGGGAGCGAAGTTAGTGAACTTTCAAAGTCGCGAGCACCTGTCAATCACGAGTTGTACGCAATGGTTGTGTGACTCATGGTGTATTCAGCAAATCTACAGAAAAAAATCACTCAAAACGATCGTAAATTTAATCAGGATACATTATTTCTTCCTCCGCGGTAGGACCTTTTGCGACTGAAGAAAATAAAAGATTTTGCAAATCTCCGTTACCTAATTCGAATATTTCATCATCGGATGGATTATGGGACTGTATAAAAGTGTCTCCGTAGTTAAATAATATGCGGTATTATTCAGTATAAAAGCTAGGCAAGGGTTTCTTGTAGTGTCGTTAATTTGCTTTAAAAGGTGGTTTTAGCTTTTAATTTTGAGTCTTTGGTCGATGAGGATCGCCCGCTTTGCCGACATCTTAGATCTCTTTATTTTTTGTTTTTGCAAGTTTTCACGGAAACAGCTCTCTTCTCTTGTTTCAGACACACTGTAGGTGTAAAGATAACGTGCTAGGAGATGACTGTGACACTTGCAAACCTTTTCACTTCAATCTCCGCATTAACAACCCACTGGGCTGTCAGGCATGTGACTGCAACACCAACGGAACTCTGGGAACAATCAAGAAGTGTCACGAGACAACCGGGCAGTGCATATGTAAGAGTCACGTGACGGGTCGACAGTGTGGACGGTGCAAAGAAGGATACTACAGGCTGAAAGGCCCGGATGTGTTTGGATGCAAACGTAAGTAGACTACGACAACAAGCGGAATGTTTCTTTCGCAACAGTAGAAATAATTTAATGTCGGTAGTTTATATTTCATGCTCGCTACAAGATCTCAGGTGTATCAACAGCTGAAAATGACATAACATTTAACGTGGTTAATCGGATTGTAGTCGTGGCCGAGTGGTTAAGGCGATGGACTAGAAATCCATTGGGGTCTCCCCGCGCAGGTTCGAATCCTGCCGACTACGTTGTAGTATCGTTTTTTAAAACAAGTTTTAGATGTTTTGATAATTCATTCATTCGTTCGTTGGTTCGTTTTTCGGCTTCTTTCTCTGGAGCGGAAGCAAGTCATTTGCGCGATTTCTACTGCATTTATCTGTTGTTTGTTTTGCTTCTTCCCCAAATTGTTGACATTTCCCTATGGTATCATGCAATAATCGGAAATACCTATATGATGTGTTGTTAGTTATTAAGATAACTAACACTTTTTTAACGTCGGTAGCAGGGTGGCGCAGTGGAAGCGTGCTGGGCCCATAACCCAGAGGTCCGAGGATCAAAACCTCGTTCTGCTAAAATTATCTTTTTGTGTGTGTGTTTGTTGTCCTTGTTGTGTGCTTCTCTACTTTTTTCGTTTTTTTTTTCTTTGGCAGATTTTTGAGAGCTTGACGTTTTGTTTCTCAGTTTCCTTATGTCGACGGTACTGTTTCGATGAATGTTTGCATGTATTTTAATCCTTTGATCGTACTTTTGCTCGTGGACAATTATTTTTCAGTACAACTTGCCTACATTCATTAACCAGCTGTACCGTTTTCTGTAATCAATGTTTACGATGTAGATCATTAGAATTCCCTCATTTTTTAATTTAGACAATGCTTACGACCACATTTGCTCTAAGAGCAAAGAGCTCATGTAGAGAGCTTATACTGTTCACAATGCATATCAAAAAAAGAAAATACCTTCACACGTAACGTCGAACAAAACATACACAAAGAAATAGAAGTTA
>CAOKRL010000145.1:12500-14588 GCA_948470475.1 Galaxea fascicularis | reverse complement strand
TCCATGACCCTCTGACTCTATAAAGTTGTTTGGGACACTGTAAACCTGACATAATCACAGGAGGGGTCCAATCCAGCATTCCTCATTATTTTTTGTGGTAAATATTAAGGCGAACTCCTGTGCTTACAATGAACTGTACAGAACTATGAGGAAAGAAAAATACCAACTCACCCGCTGGTACTGCCTGTATTTAATAGGATCACGTTCAAAAATTTCGTAAGTTTGAGACTCCAGGTTGTCCATCAATGGCTGAAACAGAACAACAGGGTATTTAGAATGTGGTATTTGAAAACAGAAGCCGCTTTACCAGTGCACTTTTGCACTTTGGGGTCCAGGATAGCAACTGTTTCTCATAGAATAGTTTGATGAATTGAAATGTGCGGAATCAAAACGATACGGTTCACTCGGAATAAACACAATATGCGTTTCTTTTGGGCAAGATTCAGCAGGGAAATCATTTGTGTGTCCTGTCATTGTAAATTAAACAGAATTCCAACCTGAAGAGGGCACTGCAGGTAATCTTCGTATCCTTTGGCAAACTGGCTGACATTGTCTAAGTCTGGTTGGGTCTGAAAAATTGAGAAAAATCGTTTAAGTGTGTAAAAAAAATCTCGGTGACCAACTGTTTGATTTGCAACTTCCTTTGAAAATAAAATGCTGTGGCAAACAAAAAAATAATAATAAATGTACAATAAACAAAGACACACCTGATACAGATGAGCAAGGTATTGGTAGTAGAACCCGAGACCCTGAGGTAAAAGGAGATGAAAAGAATTAAATTTCTTTTTTGTGGATGAAACATTACTCTTATGAAAACAGGTTTAATCGAGAACACTAAAATGTCTTTGTGCTTACCGGTATTTGTATTTGTTACATAATTATCAAATGAAGACTGATCTTCACAGCTGTGAACGCAATTATGTACAATTTCACAAAGAAGTCTGCAAAAAAGTCACGACTTCAACAGGGCTTGAACCCATGACCTCGCAATACCAGTGCAACACTCTAACCAACTGAGCTATGAAGCCACTGACATTGGGAGCAGGTCAATAACTGTAGGTTCACATGTTCTTGTGAAAGTGATCAGTCTTAGTTGCTTTTCAGTATGGACAAGAATAATAAAGAATTAAAAACAAGGGACAATAATATTAAACATGCTGTTTATATTAGTAACATCCTCTGTACTGTATCATAATCTTCACTGTAAGTCCTACCTTATCCTTGTGTTTGTTAACACCAGTCAAAATCAGCTGAGCATTCAGCTGTAAAAGGGAAAAAATGTATTTTTGTATTGTGCAGTATAGCATTCAAACTACATTAGTAACATAAGTAGGTCAGGCTTTTCATGGCAGAAACCAGATAAAAAGATTTTCTTTTTTCGAGAATTCTTGTGTTGCTAATTATTCATTAAGAACGCTGGATATTCCTGATATAAAAGACCACTGTGGAAAAAATGTGGGTGCAATCCACTGAGCTAAAATTTCCAGAATTTCTGGTACAGAATTCAAAACTTGATTTGGAACAGAGTCAAAATGTGATGAAACATAAATTGAGCACTATTATCTTCTTTTTGAAAATTTTGGTCAGCCTCCCAAACTTGTCCCATTTAGAGATTCCTGAACTCTCCTGTTTACTTGGGTAATATTTAACAATTAGACCCGTAGCCCACAAGGGCTAGGGGTCAATAGCCCATGAGGCGAGGCCGAATAAACTATTGACCTGTGGCCCTTGAGGGTGAAAGGTCTAATTGTTTTAGTATCACCCAACTAGTCGGACAGAAAAGGCAATTATAATAGTTAGTTCGATTGCAAAATAGTCCTCTAGTAGTGTAGCAAATCAAAATGCAGGATTTGGATTACCGGTAGTCCACTAGTTGGGTGATACTAATATTAATTATTAGCTCTGATGTCTGACCAACATGACATGCCTAAAGGGAAAGGAAGTTTCCAGAATTTCTGAATTGAAGAGGAAAATAAGTTGTAACATTCCATTTGACAGAAAAAATTAGGAAAGTCCAAACAGAAATCTTGGCTGCAACTGGGACTGCAATGATGAAAAATCATACCCTGAAGAGTCTCTTAACAAGTG
>CAOKRL010000145.1:0-7500 GCA_948470475.1 Galaxea fascicularis | reverse complement strand
ACTAGTTCACTGAGTATAGTGAAAAGAATTGGAGCAATAGTGAACATCCCGTGAAATTTCAGTTTCACGGAGTGAAATATTAAATTCACGAGCCGGGAACGTGAAATTTATTTCACGGTTCACTATGAAATCCATAAGCCCCCTTTTCGCGTGAAAGGTCACATTTGTTCCTACATTGATGTAGTCTGTGATTAATAAAGGTCAGGCTGCATGGTTCGGCTTGGCATGGCTACCAGTTGTGTGTGAGAACTGCAATCATGGACAAAAGTTGTTGAGACACAAGAAAATTAACAACGTTTTTACCCTAGGTGTAAATTCTCCTCTCGCCCCTCATTCAGGGTAACCTCCCCTCCCCCCTTTTCCAATGTTGGAAACAAATAAACATCCACGAAGTCTTTTGCAACATTGTTTGGGGGGGAGGGGGGTGACAACAGATGAAAAAGGTGTTTTCATTCAAAAACAAAATACTATTGTTAGTTCGAAAGCGTTAGTTCTGGGGATTTGTCTCAACACTTTTGTCCATGATTGTGGCTATTTTAATGCCAGTATAGGATTAATGGTTTGCTTCTGTAATAGATTCAGTAACAAGTAGACGCAGCTCATTCTTTTCATCTTGCTGCAACTGAGAATTTGAGTTTGTGACATCAACCAATGTACAGCTGTAACTGAAGTGAACCTATTTTTTTACCATTCCCAAGGATCTCTCTCCAGCTTGTTTATTTTAACTTCCTCCTAAAAATATACAGTAAATTTATTAGAAATTTAATTTATGACAAAGGTGTTACTAATTAGATGGTGATGCATTGTCTGAGACACTATTCAAAAAAATTTAAATTTAAGACTTCATTATATAGTGCAGATGCTTCAAACCCTCGACAACAAGTAAAGGGTTACAAACCAGACTCCCTTTAAGTTTATTCTTGTTAAATTTACCTGCCATACAAAATACCTGCAAAATGCCTGCTATACATACAAGGGTTGGTCTGGTACAGATAAATAATAGGAATTGTGGTGTAGTTTAATAGCTTAATAAATCCTAATAAATAAATCAAAATAATTAACCAAATGGAAACAAACAAAAATAGAAATTAGTAATATGTGTCTCAAACATGGATTAAAGTTCCGATTTGAAAAATTATTAACAATATTAACTGCCACCTTTTCTTTGTCAAAATGCTTGTCAAAACTCCTCATCAGTAACTACATATTTACAGGGGGGTGAAGTAGTAATATACCTCTTCCTCAAATAGGTGTTTGTCGCATTCATCATCTGGACTTCTCATGGGAACATGGACCCACACCTAAACACATAGACAAAAGAAATTCCAGGTAATTCACTGCTAAAATAATACTCCTTACTTGTAAATGTCTTGTTTGTTCAAAATAATGTCTCTGCCAAAAAAGTGCTACTGCCAAAAAGGTGCCTTAGATGAACTTTACTGCAATGCTATTATAGTATCTAATCCAGTTAAGGACATTACTTGAGCAGTACTGAAAATAAAGCCTGAAAAATATTCAGGCTTGTGCAGGAGTCGAACCCATGACCTCTGTGATACCATGTGCAGTAGACTCTACCAACTGAGCTAACAAGCCGACTGGCAGCTGGTCATTTTCTGGGTTTGTCATAAGTTAGTCTGAGTTAGTCTGAGTTTCATGTGGACTGCACTATTATTTTGACCATTTATTGCTCGTCTTCATGTTTGCTAACAAAGTTGTTTAAAATTACTGTAATCCACGCCAAAGTGACCTAGCCAAAAAGTAACAAAGCTACTTCATTCCAAATTACGATGAGAAACAAATATACTAATTTCAAAATTGATATTTGCTTTATCTGTTATACTGACCTGTTGTACATGTGTGTCGTTTATACTTGTGTTGATGTGGTGAGCAAGGTTAACACAATTGTAGCTTTTCACTGGAACAAGAACCGCTGGAAGACTCAAGTGAACTGAGTAACAGAGCTCTTGATGCAAGGCCTGTAAAAAGATAGCTGGACTTAGGCTCAGGGGCCTGTAGATTTAGCAGGGAAGGGCAAGTGAATAGAGCAGTTAAACATGTAGCCACTGGCACATAACTGTAAGCTCCATTTTAATGAAAGCCGGAATGAGGTGACATACATGTGCATTGTAACAGTTGATACCAGAATGACTTTCCTCCCAGAGCAATTTTATTTTCATTTATTTAATTATTTATTTATTCATTCATTCATTCATTCATTCACTCATTTATTTATTTCAGAGCTGCACTCTTTGACTAGCAGCACCTGGCCACCACTTGCAACTTACTTTTGCCTGCAAGTGGCCAGAAAATATCACATAGATTCACCCCAGGAAGAGTGTTCACATGGAATTTCTAGTCACTTTTCATTCTGATACTGAAGACCACAGAGAACAATGTCACCCTGGGATGATGAATGTTTACAGCAGGAGCACCACAGTGAAACTCAAAATGAGTTCACTCAAGATATGTAAACAGCCCCTTAGGATAGCAAAAAGTAGTGTGTCATAGTACACTTGTACTATGACACATACTGTAAAACATAGAATCACTTGAGTATTTGCATCAGTAATTTTTTTTTTCAAGTGAAAAAAGGCATAAAAGAATCATGTTTTTTTCCTACTGGGGAGACACACTCTAAATTCAAAAAAGTTGAATGTTTCTACAAGGGGAAAAATCTCAAAGAAAGTGGTGACAGTTAGATGCTAATCATTAAACCAAATACACCTGACTATAAGAAATAAATTATGTTCATGGATATGGGATGTCTTTGTAAGGGAAAATCTCTGGATTTTCAACTACAACTTAATGGGATCAATGCCAGGATCACGTCTACAATGTAACACTCAAATATAATCATTATGGTACCATATGTGCAAATTAGAACAGTAACTGCAAGTACTTACTAGCTCTGAATTCTTTCTCACAATTTCATTAGTTGAGTCCAAGTCAAGCCATGGTGAGATTTTACCAACAATCAAACTGTTCCAATCTGTAGCATGAAATTAAAATCTATTAACTACAGGATGTCAAGTTTATAAGGAAGGCAAGTTAAGAATAAAAAACACCTGTCTGCAGAACAAGAGTAGCAATATTTTCAAACTCATAAATTACAGTGTTTAAAGATGTGCAAGATTTTCTCTGAGGCCAAAACTCACATACTTCTGAACAAAAATGGCAATCTTTTTTTAACTCTTTTTTGTAGCATTCAACGTCACCAAAAATGATTGTGGCTTTGAGTGGGCATGCATGTATGATGCACATGACTGCCTTACGTAATTATGTAACAGGTCATCACATACAGGTGTACTTCTTAACACATCCTTCCCTTAAGAACACCAAGTGAACGAAGAAAAGTGAGAGAACAGGAACATGGCCACTTTGAAATTTGAATATCATAAATATCATAAAGCAGACGCCATTTACCTTGACTAGGGAGCACCAAATCTGATCGTGTGAATGCTCCAGTACGGTTTGGTACTGGATCAAGAAATTCTCTTCGGTATCTTGGATGGCAGATTGGAACACATATGAAGTCAAACCTTAATTAAATGACAAGAAAATCAAAGTGGTAATCAAAGACCAGAGCTTGGCATCTTTGAAAATTATTGAAGTAGTGATAGCTTTCCCCAACTGAGCAGTGGAACGGAAAAAAGAATTTGATTTTGCCATCATCCTGAGATTATGGACCCTTTCAGAAATTTGGTGGGTCCAGCGAGTTAATAGGGACCATCAGATTTGAGTACGAGTACGAGATCGAGTACGAGTACGAATTTCTAATTTCCAACCAGTCACCTCCCCTGAACCCTCACTCTTCCTTGTTACTTACCAGCAGATCAGAAGATTATAGAAACAAGATTGATGTCACTTAAGTAACAAGGAAGAGTGAGGGTTCAGGGGAGGTGACTGGTTGGAAATTAGAAATTCGTACTCGTACTCAAATCTGAAGGTCCCTATTGTTAGGAAGATTTTGAAAAGCATATCACCTTTCACATTTCCAACAAATCAATTCTTCGGGGCACGCGCTTACCAAATGTCAGAACTGGCCAGCCAGACAAGTCATCTTGAAAATGAAACAGGCTTCTTTCGAGAGTTTACCCATGACCGCTGTGCATTCTATGTAGGAATAAACTGATCTGGCTGGTCAGTTCATATTAATCGTGGAATTCGCTTTCCAAATGGTGTCCACACAGTCGATGCACGTGTTCATTCGAGTTGCTGGCAAGAATTTATTGAATAAAACTTACAGTTTCTCCTCTCCATAAATCACCGCAGAAAATTCTACTGGTATAAGCCTAAGCTATATTCTCCATACCCTCCATTTGTGGCATTCCTCAAGGCTCCGGCCAGATCAGGAACACAGAAGAAATCGCGCCCACATGACACTCGTTGATCTGCCATTTTGAAAACACGGAATAATTTAGGGTCTTCTCAAAATTCAAAATGGCGGAAAGCCGTCACGCGCGACACGCGCGAGTTTTGGTGATTCATAAAACATTGCCTGATTTCATACCGTGAAGGACTAGGTACGAGTCTGTAAATTATGGGATTAGCAACTATTGATCCCCCACATAGTCAGAAAGAGCACACCGAGATTCACAAAATCCCCAAGTGTGGTGTTAATCGGGCTGGTTTTGACTGAGATACAGGCATTTAAAAACGTAAAAAATTACTGGTCGCAGGGACTAGTCCCATCGTGTGTGCCGACAAAGGGTTTTGAGGGACTAGTCGCAGGGACTTGTCCTACAAATTCAAACCAGTTTGAATTCGTGGGACAAGTCGTAGGGACCAAAACTTGACAGTGAAGGGGGAAGAGGTTGGTTGCACGTGGTCAGCAGGAGTGGATACCAAGCAAATTTAAGATGGCGCGATGTCTGTCGAGATTTGTTTTGTCGAAAAATGTTTCAATGAATCGTTTGCCTTTCATCAAAACCGTATGTTGTAGATGTTTCAGTGGTAGCAGCCAGTTTAGAAATGATAACAACGTACCGGTTTTGCAACAACTGTTGGATATCTTGGTCTGTCCATTATCTAAGAAGCCGTTAAGGTGAGAGCTTGTTGATAAGAACGTGACGATTGATCTGGACGTCGCATCGCGATAATTCGATTAAAATCTATCGTTGCCGATACAAGTCGATACTGATCGGTCGACAAATATCAGAAATCGATCAAGATTCACAGGAAAAAATATCAAAAATCCAACCCAGTTTTTACTTGGTTTTTACCCGGATTTGAAGAAAACCAGCCCTAGGTAAAAACCAAATTTGGTTTTTACTTGGTTTTCTCCTGGATTTTCTGTTGATGAATACCAATCACAGTTTTTCTCCTGTCCTGGATACTGAAAAAAACAGGTTCTTCCTGGATTTTAGGGAAGCCAAAAAACTCCACTTGGTTTATCCCTGGCTTTCATCACTTTATGAAAATCCAAATCCGGAAATTATTTTTCCAGCTCTGGCTTTCTACTTAATCCAGAATTGGGTAAGATAAAAAACAACATTGTAACTTCATAATCTGTTTTCTAAATTATCCAGGTTGGTTATTAAATATGGGTTATTAAATATCCTGCTTTACAAAAAACAAGTCTGGATATTGTGTCTACCCCGGCTGGCTTTCTTCTGATTCCAAACTTGGATAAGATAAAAAACAACATAGTAACTTCATAATCTGTTTTCTATATTATCCAGGTTTCGTTATTAAATATGGTTTATTAAATATCCTGCTTTACAAACATGCACCGCTATTCTTTGATCCGTTTGATGATCATGAGTGGAGAGATAAGCGTTGAAAACTGCACCCGCTTGACTATGAGCTCTTTGGGTTCGATAATTCACAGCCTTTCCATTACAAGTGGTACAGAAGCAATGAACATGAACAGCCTGACGGTCCGAACAGTTGCAAAGGGAAGAGTAAGACAGTGTTCTACTTCTATGATCATCAGCCATTTTTTGTTTACTCGCAGGTATAAATTAAGCAGCTAAATTTGTCCTCATTCGCGCTACGACACTTTAGCGCCATGTTTGCAGCTTCAGTTACCAGCCTGACAGCGGTGTCATTAATCAATGACACTACATGTTTGTTTACACGCAGTAACATTTGTTGTAAGCCAATCAGAGCGAACCACGGCTCGCAAGATATCGCGGGAAATGAGTTGTTGGTCGTGGATTTGATATGGCGGCTGTTAAAGGAAGGGTGTTCCGTTCAGGGTTGGTTCCTGTAATTTCCTCTCCAGTTAATGAAGAGGACAGTTCTGACTTCGATTCGTCTTGCAGCACATTATCAGAACTCGAGAATGACAATAGTCCACCACAATCTCAAGTGCCGCGAAAAAGAAATGCGAGTGTGGTGGTTCAAAGAGAAAATCCAAGAGGCAAGTCAATTCCCGCCAAAATAGTTTTGCTTTCTGACGAAGTAACTCCTACTTCCCAGTTCTTATTTTCTTTTGTTCTTTGGTTATTTTTCATATTGATCAGAAGATGACAATGAAAACAGTCCACCTCAATCTCAAGTGCCGCGAAAAAGAACTGCAAGCGTGGTGGTTGAAAGAGAAGATCCGAGAGGCAAGTTCCCACCAAAACGATTTTGCTTTCTGACCAGGCAACTCCTTCTGCCCAGTTCTTATTTTTTTCGCTGTTGTTTCATTGTTTTTCAGACTGGGATGTTCAGCGTGTCAAGGCCTGGGCAAAAGCTCTATTTAATGATGAAGAAATAGCTAGAAAATTCGAAGAAGAAGAAATCGAAGGGTGTACACTGCAGTCTGAACGCATCCTGTCCGACGCTGCAATGAACAGCCTTGGATTATCAACAATTGGAAAGAAGGACAAATTTGCCATTGCAGTCCAGGATCTTTTTGGTAAAATCTTCAAAGTAACATTAATAGTGTCAATTTTTATTTCGGGGGTTCTTCAAGCTCTGAATTTTGTACAACGGTAAAGGAGCTTACATATACTGTATTGCGGTCTTTCATGCCCGTACTACTAAACCAGATTTACATGTTTTTAGTTCATCAACCAATGCAAAAAATGTGCAAATGATTTTGTTGGCTCTTTTTCTGAGTAGTATGGTCTAGTTTAGACTGGGCGATCTTTCCGAAAGTAGCAAATTGTTTGATTATCAATCAGTATGTTTATTAAAGAAAATTAAGCTTCCTTTGAAGTGAGAAAGCACTGTTACAGTAAGAACACTTGAAATCGTAAACACTAGACATTTTGTGGACATTTTTTTGACGACTATGGAATAAAGGCTCTTCTTAAAATTAATGTATATTTTTAGAATTTCTTTAGTGTAAAAACACCAAATACTGTTGTCAAAAGGACAAGCCCACATTCTATGGCCACTAAAAAAATGTACAAACAAATATTAAGTGTTCACGGTTCGAGTGTCCTCACTGTAAAGTTAGTTAACTTTTCAGTAAGTTTGAACCAAGATATTGTATGGTCTTGTGTCATAATTGAATACACAAATTTATAAGTTTTAGAAGCAAGCATAAATTATACTCTTGGAACC
>CAOKRL010000144.1:0-5000 GCA_948470475.1 Galaxea fascicularis | reverse complement strand
CTCAGCTCCGCGGCACTGTGCTGCTATCGTAGCGCAATAGTCCTCCGGGTACTTCTGAATATCCTCCTGCTACTGTTTTTCTTTTTGAAACCTACATTTGTAAGACTTATGAAAAGGAAAGTAATAATCACTAAATGTTATTGTCTTCATTTCTAACAAATTTTTCCGCCTAGTACAAAAAAAAAAGCAAAATCACAAAGAAAGAATATGTGCTTGTCGATATCTTGAGCGAAAAAAACCTTTGCTTTGGTGTCTTTGATATTCAGAGCCAGAACCCGTTTCTGACGACAAAGACACTGGCCGCATTCTTACAGTTGGCCAGGGAGATGTTGGGCAGCTGGGTCTTGGTGAAGACATTTTGGAGAGAAAGAAACCAGCTGTAGTGAAGGGACTTGATGGACTTAAAATTGTCCAAGTGGAATGTGGGGGAATGCACACTGTAGCACTGACTGATCAGGGAAAGGTAGCTATTGTATTTTTTGCAACACTTTTGCTGCTGTTGTTTTGTTGAAAATAGATAGTTAGCTTGGAACTATTTCATTTAAACTTTTCTTTTTTTATGCTTCCTCCGTTTTTGTTTGTTTGTTTTTGCTTTTAGTAGGGCACAAAATTTGACACTTGTAGAATTTGGCTCTTATGGGTATTCTGGGCAGCACAAACAGCCTGTACAGATATATAGATAGATAGATAGATAGTTTATTTAATAATAATACACTTGAAAAAATTACTCGATTGTGATTGGCTGAGAGCAGTGCAGTTTAAGTGTAACACCAGTGCAAAAGTGTAACACAAGTGCAAATTACAACGAAGATTTTCAAAGTTAAAACGAAGACTTCCGAAGACCAACCAATGTATTTCGAAGTCCGCCGAATATCGTGCAAAACCTTCCGAAGATTTCCGAAGACCACACAAAGATTTCCGAATATCGCCTAACACTTTCGAAGATCACCCAAATGCTTCCATAATATAATAATGTAACCTAAATCTAAAATTTGTAATTTTCTATAATAGAGCCTAGACGAATCTTAAATATATATATAGAAGTAAAATAGATATTAATATTATAAAAAACTGAATTCATTGATGGCAGCAGTCATAAAAATACTGTTTGAAACCAAAACTAATTATTACATTTGCGAGCCATGGCAAAGATGAACGTGTTTTGGTTCGATTTGTTTTCAAATGTGGCATGGCAAAAGGGCGATGGTTTCTCAGATTATATTTGGGTTCGCTCCTAGGAGGCAGCAAGCTGTTTAATTTGTGACCAGTATCAGAACATATCTGGTCGAATAATTTACGGCACAGAAGACTGTGGTGCTCGGTAATAGGCGTTATGCCCAAAAAGCCACAAGCACTTGTGTAACCTGTGCGGGGCAAAATTATCGATAGCGCCCTATGCAACTTATACCAATCCTACTATTCTTTCTTAATGTGTACAGGTATACACATGGGGCTGTAACGATGAAGGTGGCCTGGGCCGTGTGACGTCGAGCAATGATGGTGAGGAGTATACAGCTGGCTTGGTAAAAGACATAGAAAATGTCAATGTAGTCATGGTGTCAGCAGGAGACAGTCACACCATGGCATTATCAGACAATGGAACAGTTTTTGGATGGGGTACATACAGGGTAATGCAACTTTGCTTTTTTTACTTAATAATAATAATGAGGATAATAATAATAGTAATAAAAAAATGTAACAAAGTTCTTGCATCTGATTGGCTATCACCAGCCATGATTTTTGCCCCAATAGGGCTGTGTAATTGGACAATGTACATGTCATGCCTTAGTAACACACCATTTTGCTAATAATTAGTTTCAAGTGCATTGTGGGTAGATCCAGTCCTTTGTGAGGGCAAACGGTCAAAATTAGAATTTCAAATTCAAATTTGCCCCCACAAAGGACTTGATCTACCCACAATTGATCATTAGCAAAATGATGTATTGGACAGTGCATGCCAATGTGCTTGCACTGAAAGATGGCATTAATAACATTTATAACAGTACTGTTCTAAGGGTTTTACAATAGAATTGTACCAATAAGATTTAAAATAAATTACATGAAATATTTAAATTCTAAACTAATAGAAAATAGTTATTATAAACTTGCCTAAAAAGATATGTCTTCAACTTAGATTTAAAGATGTCAATATGTTAACTACATAGGCCGAATGTCTGTTGGAAGCTCATTCCATGGTCTTGGTGCAGAAGAAAAGCTCTGTAACCATATTCACTTCGTATTATGTCTTCGTATTATAATTTTGTACTTGAAAACACCACTTATCAATAATTTTCAGATCCCAAAAAATATGTTGTGAAGTTTTCTGTATTTTGAAGAGAACTCTGCCTAAATGTCTTTATTTATTATATTAATATTTCCCACATGAATATTATTTTTAAATTAACTATTTTACAATATTTTCTCCTCCAGGATGGGAGTGGACAAGTTGGCCTTCAAACAGATGGTAGCAAACATAAGCCTGTTGTTATTCTTGATTTACAAAATGACCCAGTAATCAAAATTGCTTCAGGGAATGACCACACTGCCGCACTGACAAAGAATGGTAACATCTTCACCTGGGGATGCGCTGAGCAGGGCCAGTTAGGAAGAATAATGGGTTGCTTTGCTAGTCGAGGGGGGCGCAGGGGTCTACAGTACATTCTTAACCCAAAAAAAGTTAGAGACAGAAATAAGGGGCTTAAATTTAAAGATGTTTTCTGTGGTAGTTATTCCACATTTGCAGTTGCCCAAGATGATTCAGTATATGCTTGGGGTTTGAACAACTATGGCCAACTAGGCACTGGAGATGTCGAAACATTATATGCTCCAGTTAAAGTGGAATCACTGACATCATTGAATGATAAATGTGTAAGAATAGCCAGTGGTCAACACCACACAATTGTACTTGACGGAGCTGGCAAAGTATATGCTATGGGGAGAGCTGAGTATGGAAGGCTTGGTATAGGTGAGAATGCAGAGGAGACATCAACCCCGGTCGAGGTTACTGCACTTGGTAGTAGCCCCATTCGGGAGATTGCTTGTGGTGAAGCTGTCAGCTTTGCCGTGTCAAACAAAGGTGACCTGTTCTCTTGGGGTTTTGGGAGTTGTCTGCAGCTGGGAACTGGAGAGGATGAAGATGAGTTCTTGCCAACGAAAGTGGAGGGGAAAAACCTACAGTCTGATGTGCATGAGGTGTTGGGAGTTGCAGCTGGAGGTCAACACACAGCCATGCTTGTAAGGGACAGGACGAAGTGAAATGACAGTAACATTCTGTTCAGTTAAAGAGCAGTGTATTTGCTCTGAGCTGATACAGTCTTATGCCAGTTTGTGTGAAGTAAGCTGGCATATGGTCAATTAAGTTTTTAATACTATTTTTTCTTTTTATGATGAACAATGTGCGCATTTAATATTGTCATAATCAGACAAACAAATATCAAGCCTTGCTGTTCTTGAATTCATTTATTCCATTTCCCTGTAAGGTGGTCTTTATTAGATGTTTATATGGCCCTAATTATGTTCAAGGGAGTCTGTCGAGAATGGCAGATGCAACAGGCATCAAGGTTTACAATAAATCAAAATGATCTTTTTAGCATTCACAAAACCCGGCAATAAAGTTTGAAACAACACAATTCATTTTGTTCAGTCAGAACAGATGTAAAGTCCATGTATAATTTTATGTATTTAAGTGGGCACTGCACCCAAAGCCATCTCCTTTGTTTAGTTTTTTATAACTGTAGTAATAGATAAAATAATTTAACTTAACTGTAAAAGTAGATTAATTACATAGGCTTAATTAGGCGTTATTTAATAATAAAGACTTGTGTAATTCAACTTTTAATAGATAGTGAGGGGTCATCTTGGATCCTGGGTTTTGTGAAATTGTTTTTATGTTGAAGTGCTGCATCCAAAACTAATATCATTAAAATGTGTTACAGAAATGCAATTCTGTCCTTACTTGTGCTAACATAACTCTTTAAACCCTAAGATCAAAATTCAAATTCTCATTTGTTGCCCCCTACACATTTCCTATAGAGAAGTGGAGAGAAATAATACAAAAGGAATACCTGGAAAGAAAAACCTATCTGACTTCTGATACATTGCTAGATTCTCCTTCCAAGTTACCTTGTATATGCTTGTAAAACACAAGGAGAATTTGACCTGACATCAAGTCATCCTGTCGTTAATAGGCCCTTTGCAGTTAGTCATCAGACAAAGCAACCTCAAGTTTCTTTGTTGGATGTCCCACTGCATGAGTTGCTCTCCAAGGGCCTGGTGACCACTCTGTTTTGTAAGGCATTCATTAAGGCCGATTTACACGGTACGATTTTTGCTTACGACTGTCGCATGCAACTTCTGTAGCGCGCGCTGCTCGCGCCATGCAAAAAATCGTATACGACACTTGTCATTCAATTTACCTATACCTACGACTGTCGTATGATTTTAAAACATGATTCAATTTTAGGTCACATGCGTCTGTGGTAGAGAAGTTGTAGGAGCATTCACACGGCACAACTTTGTTCTACGTTATGTCGCATACGCCAAGACGCGCGCGACAAATCGTAACGTGTAAATCGGCCCTTACAAGGAGAAATTTGATGCTCATCACTCTTTGGGTTTAAAAAGGGTTAATAATGGCAAAAAATTTAAGAGTGGAGTATGTAATTATGTGAATGAAATGACAATGTGTAACTCATACTTTTCAAATTCATTAAAAAATTACTTTTTTATGTGTACGTAGGTAACAACAGACTACCGTGGGTAAAATATTTCCAGCTAAGGATTCACTTCTTTTTTGTGGAGTTTCATGCCCTGCTTGGTAAAATAATATTATTGTACCCTTTGAAACAAAAATAAGTCAATTATTTCTATTTTTCATGATAAATTCACAATCAGTGGCTCCTAGTAAGTAAACATTGTCACAAAATTAACAAGTATTTTGTTTGGCAATTGTAATATTGTGGGATTCCATCAGACAACTATGGTTGAACCTGTATTAAGTG
>CAOKRL010000143.1:10000-12500 GCA_948470475.1 Galaxea fascicularis | reverse complement strand
TTAAAAAATTGGTGTTCAACATATCCTACAAAAAGATTGGCATAACTAGGTCCCATTCTAGTGCCCATCGCCACACAATTAATTTGTTTGTAATAGTTGCCGGCGAATGAAAAACAATTGAGTGTAAGAACTAGTTCAGCAAGGCGGAGTAGTGTTTCTGAGCTTGGTTCTTTGACAGTGCGTTGATCGAAAAAGTGTTTAAGTGCTTGAAGACCTTCGCTATTGGGAATGACTGTGTACAGAGATGTAATGTCCATGGTGAAAATAAGTTTGTCTTGGCCGGAGAAACTGAAATCGCGGAAAATTTCTAGTGCGTGTGTACTGTCTTTGATGTATGATGGTAAAGATTTGACGATAGGAGTCATAATCCTGTCTAAGTAGCTAGAAATGAGTTCGGTAGGGCAACTACAGGCAGAAACGATAGGGCGACCTGGGTTGTTTGGTTTGTGAATTTTTGGCAAGAAGTAAATGCACAAAGTTCTAGGAGTTGTGATGATGAGATTAGTTGCAGTGTCCGGTAATTCTTGGTTAACTATAAGATTATGAATCGTGTCTTTGACAAGTTTTTGATTTGTGGAGGTGAGATCTTTTTCGATTTTAGCATAAAACGAGGTGTCAGAAAGTTGCCGCAAAGCTTCTTTTTGGTAAAGGTCGGACCGCCAAACAACTACCGCGCCGCCTTTGTCGGCCGATTTGACGACTATGTCATTGCGTTTACTAAGATTTTTAAGCGCCGCCAACTCTTCCGAGGAAAGGTTGGAAAATTTAGTGTTACGATTGAATTTAAGTTTGTGAATGTCGTGACGGCACTTTTTGGTGAAAAAATCTAAAGAGGAAAATTGTCCCTCTGGGGGAGTCCATTTAGATTTGCGAACTTGAAGTGTTTCAAAAATATCTTTGTCCGAAGTGTCAGAATCATTGTCTTTGTCATGGAAAAAAGCTTTTAACTGAACGCGGCGAAGGAATTTTTCAACATCTTGCTTAATAGAAAATTCATTGGTGCGTTTGGCAATAGGGACAAAATTTAGGCCCTTACTGAGAACAGATTTCTCTGAGTCAGTAAGCGGAAGATTTTCTGGAATTGTAACTACGGTGGTGTGGCTATGCAATGTAGTGTCGTTGGTAATTTGCGGACCTATTAATTGTTGAAGTTTTTGGGTTTTGGTTTGGTTTAAATGGTAAAACAGTCTAGAATTAAGTTCCTGGATTTTAGCGCGAATGGATTGTACCAAAACTACTGGACAGATTTTGGAAAGTTCGGAGCGGCACTGAAGAATTTGTTTGTCAAGTTCGTTACGTTTTTGGCACATGGCTCTGATAGTGATCCTCATAATATTACGTGACAAAGAATTTTGAGCGCATCGAATTTGGTGAAGATATTGATTCGAGTGAGAGAATGTAGATGCATGAAAGTTTGAGCGAAAACCTTTTGGAATGACTTTAGAATTGAGGCAACGGCCGATGAAATTGATGTGACTACAAATCTACACACAACCCATAATTCCTCGATTCGCTCTGACGAAGGGCTAGCGCTCGAAACGTCAGCTTTAAGAATCCCTGTACGGTGGTCAATTTACATTTATCAACTCTGTTGATAATACCAAAATCTTTGTGTACTACTTCCCCACCGACGCAGCACCACAGTTTCTTTAGAAACTACCCCCTTTATTCAAAAGAATAAAGTTGACTTCACGTTTTATCGCTTTAATTTTTAACTGAATCATCGTTAAATTAAAGAAATATTACCAAGCTTTTCTTCTGTGTAAATTCAATGATGAATCTGTTCCTCTTGCATGGCAAGACATGTGTACAGTTCTGGCATAAGGATCTGCGTATCGCAGCTTCGAATTCATTGAGCGGCCATTTTGAAAACTCAGCACCCAACTTTGTAGTAAATTGTTCTGGTTACCTCTCATAAATGTCTTTGCCTGTTTTTGCCATCTTGTACTGCGTTTACAACCCGCAGGCAAGTAACAATGGAGTGTTAAAAACACGATTTATTTCCGTACACAACGTTCACCAGTAGCTCCTTCATGTAAGTAGCATGAAGTGTCTTGCGTTAATGAAACGACAATTTTTGGCGACCGAAATTTTCCATTGGCGACCATTTTAAAAATGAAGGTCGCCAAAAGGCGACTTATTGAAAAAATGAGCTTGGAGCGCTGATGGACCGAGTTTATTCGTTGCACGAGTCAAGTTCGAGTCGCGAGTCAAGTTCGAGTCACGAGTCAGGTTCGAGTCAGGTTCCAAACTTTTGTTTTCTCTTTTTTTTACTACCCTAAAATGGACTACCCCTAAAAAATACTATTTCAGATGACTGGTATGTTATAAGAAGCTGCGATTATATACTTACATTGCACGGATGATGACCAGTCTTATTTGTTTGCGCTCCACATCACCTTCAGCCGCCATTTTTAGCTCATGGATGACGTAGTCATGCCATGAGGTTTTGTTGTGGGTCTGAATTTCCCTCACTCACTCAGGGGATCACTCATTCGTT
>CAOKRL010000143.1:0-5000 GCA_948470475.1 Galaxea fascicularis | reverse complement strand
AACAAATACATATCTAATCATGCAAAAAAAATTATTTTCAATAATAAATCCATTAAGACGGTACCTTGAAAGGTTTTCGTTAAGGGAAACATGAAGACAGAAATTCAGAAAATCTGTAAAGGGAAACATATGTTAAATGTTAAATTAACTTTTACAACTGCATCACTAAGTTGAGGTTGGGTGCCTAAGACATCCTGGAGCTTCCACAATAATTGGCAGCCAGCCCCAAGATGGAGACTGCACAAATGTCTGGCAAAACTTGACAGACCAGCGATGAGCCCCCATGCCCCTGCGAAGTCAGGTACCTGTCACACTGATACATTGTAAACAGTGGAAAGTAGAAGATGGGAGGGAGGGAGAAGAAAAATCGCTGAACACTCCGCACAAAATGCTTCTTCTTCCCACCACACAGATGAATAAGCTCTGGCCAGAGCATGAGGAATCCAAGGCATGCGAAAAATAATACAAAACCACCAACAACAATTGACTGCAGTCCCTCCTCATTTAAACTCAGTTCAACTGCAACTAAATTTATTAAAATTATGAACAATTCTCTTACTTGTTTAACATCTGATCAACAGCCTCATGCGTATGCCCAACCATTAAAAAATTAAGTTTCACCTGGAAATTTATAAAAGGACGTTTGGATTTAGAGTTAATTATTCATCTCGACTGACTGATTGATTCAAATTATATTGCTTTCAAACTAATGTCCCCAAATGGCATATTAGCCACAGATATCTTCAGTAAAAATAGCATGCTTTATTGAAATGTCTTACATACTGATCAAATTTCAAATTTAATATATAGATTTAGCCAAGCCTAAAAGCTCTAGTTCCCGCATTATTTATTCTTACTTGACATAGGGTTAGTGAAAATTAAAAGTTTTGGAATTTTTGGAAAACGGAATTATGCCCACTTTTTGGGTTGGGGTTTAGCATTAGGGTTAGATTAGAGTTCTGTGTTCTGTAAACAAGTTGTTGTTTTGCTGCCGTTCCCTCTGCCTCTGAATTTCTCTTTCACATTTTGGCTTTGCCTTTTTATTCTAGCCTTAACCTAACCCTCTCTCATTCCCTTGGTGACATTCTTTGCTACAAATTATTTATCTGTATGGGCGGTGTATGCAGACTCCATAACCTAATTTATGCGGCTTAATGGGTTACTAACTTTCCTTACTCATGGAGCTCTCCTATTAGGTGTCATATAATAAAATAAATGTATTTACCTTTACAAAAATGTCAAGTTTTACAAGGATGGCAAGGAAGTTTAAAACAAATTGGTTTTTGTTTTCCCTCCAGCAGTTGTCCATTTGCAGGTACAAGGTATCGGGCAAGTCATGTCCCATGCTTTCCAACTCAAATAATAATATATTGATGGTAAGATTTGCATCATGGGGAAACTGGAACAAATCAAAGTAGCCTTTTGGTTGTCTACCATGATTAAGGACACCAGTCAAATGAGTGCGCAACTTTCTTGCACTTGCATAGGCATGTGCAGTGACAAGTAAACGAGGAAGGAGAAGCTTTGCCTGATCCAATTAATATCCCATCCTGGGCAATACAGGCAAAGTCATGTGAGTACTTCTTAGCTTTTCCTCTGTGATGGTAATACACTTTTCTTTCTTTCCTGAGAAAACAAAGGTCACATGTATATGTTGCAGGTCAGATTGAACCTTCAGGTTATAATTCGTTTCCAAACCAGGTCAATATTATTTGTTTCAACCCAGGTTAATTTGTTTCAACCTGGGTCAGTTTGTTTCAACCTAGGTCAACTTGTTTCAACCCACGTCAGTTTGGGGCAGGTACAAAACACAGGTCACAGGTCATTTTTTTACCCATACAGAAAGTATCCTAAGCATTCATTAAAGCAAACATTTTTAGGCCTTTTATATAAACGTTAGCACTTGTAAACGGTTAGGGTTGTTTCTGTTCACACCTAGCACAGTGAATATAAAATGTAGCATCATAAGCTAAGCTTATTGACTAATCAGAACCTTCAAGCCAATTTTTGATAGTTAGGTTAAACATCTATGGTCTTGAAAGTGTAACATTTTTTTGTTTAGTAAGTTAACATCTCACTGTTGGTGTTTAATAAGGTAATTCCTGCAGTATACTGTGATAAAATTATTATTTTTGTCATTAAATAAATGTCAATGATGCAGCCTAGAATGACTACCGTAAATGATCTTATAAAAGCCGGGGGCGTTTATTAAATTTCAAGGGTCCAAGGAGGGTGTTTAAAAGGTAAGAGGCGTTTAAAAGAGAAAGGCGTTTATTGTAATAACTGTTATATGGTAACCTAAATACGTTATTATAATAATCTAAACGACAGAGCTTTAGCAGACTATCAAGTACGTCCGCTGATAAGTCTAAACAGTATAATAACGATATATGGTACATATAAAGTGGCGGTAAAGGGTACTGGTAGTTGTTATAGCTCAATGTCAACATCCGAGTCCTCGTCGAGCACCATGGTATTTTGATCGCCGGCCTCTTCTATGTCTGAATTAGTTTCAGGGCGTTTATTAGACAGGGGGCGTTTGTTAGAGAGGGGCGTTTAATACAAACCTGTCAGCTTAGGGGGGCGTTCATTAGAAAGAAGGCATTTATTAGATCATTTACGGTAATATACAGTACATGTATGTTTTAAGTTTCATTTCAATCACAAGTTGCATTAATGTACATGTTATGTTGTATAAATCTTTGGTGTACCCAGGGTTCGTAATATATATGTTACGTTGTATAATCTTCAGTGTACCAATGGTTCCTAAGTTGTTGAAAGCAGGAGTCAGTGTGAATGCTGGTGATGGAGCAGTGAGTGATAACAAAGCACTTCATTGGGCTGCTAGCTGTGGCAATGTTGACATTGTTAAGCTTCTTTGTGGTGAGAATTAAAGTTGAGTTTTATTAATACTGTTCTGTCAGAAAAGTCATCTCTTTGATTCAGCAATCAAATGTCTTTTAAAAAAATGATACAATATTCTACTCTGTCTTGTGGCCAAGCCATATACATGTACATTGTGTTTTTTGAGGAAAATTACATCCATACCTGTGACGTGGGTCCCAATGGCCGAAGACGAAAGTAACAAAATAAAACAAAATTGAACTAACATACGGCACAATTAGCACAGACTTCTTAAAAAAAACAACTAATGAATTTAATTACGATATTGACATGAAACGAACGAACACAAATAAAACTAATCTTACTTAACTTAAGTATTAAGTATTTACAATTATTTACAGTTCAGTTCCTTCTTTCTTTTCAACAAAACCAACTCCACGACAACAGCTTCTCCGACCTTCTACTCTCCGGCGCCTTGATACTTTCTTGGATTACTTTCCGTTCACAGTTTGCCAACTTTGGCGATCAGCTTCTCGGCCGCTTTCCTTTACCGTAAAATCTCTCTCCTCGCTCCACTTTGCTCCTCCGCAGACAAAGGGGTTTTGTCTTGTTAACGGTTTGGAGTTCACTAAAGACTTTCAGCAATGAACATTTGAGCGATTCTGCCCACACCTTTCTCCTCAACTCTGTCTTCCTTCGTTCGAGAGAGGTGCAGCATTGCGGTTTATCACTATATCATGACTAATTATCACTTGTGATATATCAAGAAATATCTTGTATGTTTCTTGTAAGCAATGTTGATAATATCATGATTAATCAATGGTTTTATAAGGGACTGATTTTTTGATATTCCGCATTAGGTTTTTATCATATAAGCATAAGTTATCATGATATTATCAGAATATTTAATTAAGTAAGAATTTCTTTTTCCCCCTGTGATATAGTGATAAATCATGATATTATCAGAATATTTAATTAAGTAAGAACTTCTTCTTCCCCCTGTGATATAGTGATAAATCATGATATTATCAGAATATTTAATTAAGTAAGAATTTCTTCTTCCCCCTGTGATATAGTGATAAATCATGATATTATCAGAATATTTAATTAAGTAAGAATTTCTTCTTCCCCTGTGATGTAGTGATAAATCATGATATTATCACAACATTTTTATTAAGTAAGAATTTCTTCTTCCTAACCCTAACCCTTAACCCTAACCCTAACCCTAACCCTAACCCTAACCCTAACCCTAACCCTAACCCTAACCCTAACCCACTACCACCCGAATTTAATGTTGATAAATGTGAAGTAGGCCTGCTTCCTGAACAAGTCTGTCTAGAAGATGCCCCATCCTTAGGATGTAAAAGACGAAATAAGAAGAGTCAGTTTTTTGAAACCACTGCAGGTATGCTGACGCTGATTCGCCCTTGTGGAATTGTGGTGAACATGACAGAAATGTTCACCAGCGAATCCCTGACACAAGTATTTCTTTTCATTTTGCGCACATTTTCCCGAGATATAGCTGATATTGGAAGATTGAAATACTTAGGTTACGACAGAGCATGTGCGCTAGTGCCGTACCTAAGAAATCAGGCAAAAAACGGCAGTGCAGGCGCCAAACTACTACTTCAACACGTTAAATTCTTAGTAGACATTTTCCATGTTTCCAAACACACTGAAGCTGTTTGTATGCCTCCAGACAATCCTAAATGTCAATTCCATCCGCATCTCTCCCAGTTTTCTACAATCAAAGGCGTCAACACTGAATCCTGTGAGCAAGGATTTCGTAGACTAAACCAGTACTTTGAGATAACAAGAAAAATGACTCAATACAAACGCAATATTTTGTTTTGGTTCGTGAATGACTCTTTCAACAGCGATCTTGAAAAAGAGCTTAAAACTCGAAAATTGATGTAACTAAATCTAGTTTTACAGTATCGCCTCTTATAGATATTGAAAAGAGGAAATGACCACGAAATTGTATACGTATGTAGAGACCCTGAATCCTGTGAGCAAGGATTTCGTAGACTAAACCAGTACTTTGAGATAACAAGAAAAATGACTCAATACAAACGCGATATTTTGTTTTGGTTTGTGAATGAAAAAAAGCTTAAAACTCGAAAATTGATGTAACTAAATCTAGTTTTACAATATCG
>CAOKRL010000142.1:0-15509 GCA_948470475.1 Galaxea fascicularis | reverse complement strand
AAACAGCGAAATTTGCTTAGGTCCTGCATGGATTTATGCTCAGTTGTATGGATGAGAGCAGATCTTCTCAAACAAAACGAGCTCGTTTGCAGGATTCGTCCGCCATTTATAACCCGATTTCATGTTAGTGCTTATCAGTTTGTATTATCACTTGGCTTTCTTATTCTGTAATAATTACTGTTGTCAAGTGTTGTAAAACCCAATAAAACATAGCCCTGCGATTTTGTGTCGCTCAAATGCACTGCTTGGAGGAGGTTGACGTTGATTTATCACAACTTCTTTATTATTGTTACACGGCTTTGAAATGCTGCCACATACACAACTCGCCGAGCATCTCACACCGGCATCTCTGCGCACACATCCCCGATATTTTCCTGTTTTTCGACTGCATGTATTCTTGCACTGGCAGATCTATGCAGAGTGGAGAGCAACGCAAATTCTTAGTCGTTTATATCCAACAAATCGCTAATCAAAACTCGACATACGCGCTCCTTCATTCATTGCATCTCACCACTCTGCTTGGAAGAGCTTGAGAAGGCCCCGCTTCCTCGTGATCAGTGCTCTCTGGGCGAGCTATAGCTACAGTAACATCGAAGGAACTTTCCTCCTGTCCTTCGATCGTTCGATTTTTCTCCCACGTGTTCTTATGAGTCTTAACGGGACGGCCGATTTCCCGGATGAAAACATCAACAGAGGCGCGCAATGATTTTTGGTTGATCGTGGCCCTTTAAGCCCGGCGCACACTTGAGCTATCAGCTGAGCTGAGCGTCACTTGTGACTGTTGGCGTAAGCTGTTTCCTCAAGTGTGTGGTGTCATCTCAGTAATCGATGCAAATGCGCATGCTTCAGCAACTAGCGAGCATTTGCATCGATTACTGAGCTGATAGCTCAGAAAGCGTGCACACTGTGACGAAATGTTCACTCATGTACAAAATTATTCAACATGTTGAATATCCGGCGCTGATGGCACGAGTGACGAAAATCACAGAACACGACACCGCACACTTGAGGAAACAGCTTACGCCAACAGTCACTATAGAGTCCAGTTATAGAAACTTGCTTTTATTCCGAACACTGTTATCACTTCTTGCACTCTTTTCGTTCATCCCTCCTGCGCATGCCCGTAACGCAATATAACAACATTACATCTCTCTCTTTCTCTGAATAATGAGTCAGGTAGAATGACATAACGAGTGAACTCAACATATAGGTCCAAATAAGGTTCAAATAATATAGTCCTTGAAACAACGTTTAAGTAACATAGTCCTTGAAATATTCTGGTACTTTCCTTGTTCTTGCTGATCTGCGAAGCGCAGGGAGCTCACTTGATCCAACTGCTTCAACTGGTTCAGCTGATGTAACTGGTTCGACTGTTTCAGCTGCCTCAGTTAGGGATGTAGACTGTTCTTCTTCGTCACTTGGAACGGGTAGTACAGGTATATTGGAAGGCAGCTTTTTGAAGAATGAGGCATTTCTGGTTATAGTGTGTTCTCCATTTTGAGCTGTGATCATGCTCCCTTTTTTGTCTTTGATCTCCAGGGGCTCAGGCTTGAATGGTGTAGACATCTTGTCCTTCTTTGGCTGCTTTATCAATACTTTGTCACCGATATTGAGGTCTGTGCTCTTTGCGTGACTGCACTTGTCAGCATACTCTTTCATTTTCTCCTTTCTCTTGGCATCAGTTTGTCTGACCTCTGGGGAAGCCTGATCATGCTGTATCCGAGGTAATGTGGATTTGAGTCGTCGTCCATTTAGCAACTGTGAAGGAGACTTTGATGTGGTGCTATGAGGGGTTGCCCTGTATTGCCGAAGAAAGGTGAACAATTCTTGCCTCCAGTTCTTGCCTTGAATGACGGCTGTCCTAACGGCTTTCTCCAGTGTCATCATGAGCCTCTCAACCTCTCCATTAGCTCTGGGCCATACAGGAGTGACTCTACGATGTTTGAAACCGAGTTGAGTGGCAAACATTTGAAAACTTTCGCTGTTGAATGGTGGACCATTATCTGTCCTTACCACTTCAGGGATCCCTTGTCTGGCAAATATACTGTCAAGGTGAGGAATCACTGCCTTTGCTGATGTTGACCTCAAAATCTCAACTTCTGGGAACCGGCTGAAGTCATCAGTCACGATTAACAAGTAATCTCCATTTGGAAAGGGGCCACAGAAGTCCATGGAGAGCTCTTGCCAGGGGCCTTGAGGTAGGGGAGACATTTGCAGAGGTTCAGATTCTGGCTTTGGATTATGGTTCGCAGCTTGACACGGTATGCACCCTTTGACCAACTCCTCCACCATTTTGTCTATCCCTGGAAACCAGACTGAATCTCGCAGGAAACACTTCGTTTTGACAATTCCTTGGTGTCCACTGTGGGCCAGCATAATCATTCGACTTTGTAGCTTCTCAGGGACTATTATGCGGGTTCCTCTAAGAATTACACCATTTGATATCGACAGCTCTTGTTTGATCTGCTGGTACTGACTGACATCTTTTCCAACCTCGTGCCACCTTTGATTTGTTATCACCCTTGCCAGACTCTGTAATGTTTCATCATCTGCTGTCGCATCTTTGACCTCTTGTAGGGTGACGGCAGGGGGCACAGCATTAGTGGTTACAAAATTGATGTAGGCGTCGACTCTTGACACATGGCTGGGTTTCTGTGACAGCTTGGGATCAGGATGACGACTCATGTAATCAGCTGGGTTGTCTGCCCCTGGCTTGTAAATGACTGTGGTTTTGTATGGCTGTAGGCGCAGCTGTAATCGCTCAAGTCGTGCAGTTGCTTTGCAGGTGGGGTTGTTGAAGATTGTCTCCAGTGGTTTGTGATCTGTGATGACTTGAAAGGATGATCCATAGAGGTATAGGTGAAAGTGTTCAATTCCCCAGACGACTGCAAGAGCCTCTCGTTCGGTTTGGCTGTAGCGGCTTTCACAGTCGGTGAGTGAACGACTTGGGTAGGCTACAATGTTTGTTCCTCCATGTGCTGTCACTTGTGAAAGAATAGCTCCCAGTCCAACGGGGCTGGCATCAACAATCAGCTCTGTCTTAAATGAAGGATTGAAGTATTTCATGACTTCTGGGGTTGCCATTCGAGCTTTGAGGCGAACAAATGCTTGTTGCTGTTCTGGTCCCCACATCCACTTGGCATTTTGGTGTGTGAGTTGGCGGATTGGAGCAGAAATTGATGCAAAGTCCTTGATGAAACGTGCGAGATACTGGGCCAGACCAAGAAAACTGCGTGCTTCAGTGGCATTCCTGGGGGGACTGGCATTGATAAGGGAGGAAACTTTCTGGTCATCTGCACTGATGCCGTCTGCAGAGAAACGGTGACCAAAAAAGTCAATAGATGATTGGTTGAATAGACATTTGTCAGGATTGGCAGTTAGATTGTTTTCTCTCATTCTCTGAAGAACAGCTCGTAGAGCATTATCATGATCAGCTTGGCTCTTGCCGAACACTATTATGTCGTCTGATATGTTTCTGACGCCTTCGATTCCTTGTAGCACTTCTTCTATGGATTTCTGAAAGATTTCAGCTGTTGAGTTAATTCCAAAACTGAGCCGCTTGTAACGAAACAGGCCAATGTGTGTAGCAAAAGTAGTAATGCTTCGAGAGTTTTCCTCGAGCTCCGGTTGATGATATCCCTGGTTTAAGTCTATCTTACTAAAGACAGTTGCTCCATTTAGATCAACGATCAGGTCTTCCACAGTGGGCACTGGATGTCGTTCACGTTCTATGGCCTGATTTGCTGCTCTCATGTCTACACATATTCGTATTCCTGCCTTCTTTGGGGCTACCACGATCGGAGAGACCCAGGGGGTTGGGCCCTCAGCTTTCTCTATTATGTCAAGTTCCTCTAGCTTTTTGAGCTCAGCCTCGACTTGGTCGCGAATGTGAAATGGCAGTCTGCGGTACTTCTGGGCTAGTGGTTTAACGCTGTCATCAACATGCAACTTTGCAGTTTTGCCTTTCATCTTTCCGAGCCCTTCAAAGCAGCCTTTGTAATCCTCCATGATGTTATCAACTGTGGCTGTCGAAACACTGTTTATTATGTGCACAGCCCGAGATCAGTTGCCGTTTCACACCCTATCAGATTTCCATCAGATCCATCAACAATACAGAATTGTGTTACTTTGGATTTGCCGGTCACGCTCGACTTAATTTCAGCTTCGAACTTTCCAACAACTGGTAAGGGCTCAATAGATCTATAGCCATAAATATTCTTTGAGGTGGGTGAAATGTGAACGTTTTCTAGCTGATTAAATGAACATGTGTCAACGACGTTCACTCCTGCTCCTGAGTCGATTAAACATTTCACTGTCTTACCTCCAATGGTAACTTCAGTCAGTGGTTGCATCTTGTCACGCACAGAATGAAGAGTGATACGGTAGGTGTATTCTTCATCGGTGGACTCATCGCCATCTTTTTCATCCACTGTATTAACTTTCTTGGACGTTAATCTGCTTCTACACACTTTTGTAAAATGGCCTTTCTTGTGACAGTGTCTGCAGGTTTCATTCAGTGCTGGGCACGGTCGTCCTTTGTGAGGGTAATTTTCTCCACACCTGTAACACTTCTTGCTTTCAGGCGGTCGCTTTCCTTCTTTGACTGTTTGAACTTCCGATACCTTGGCTAACTTCTCTTGTTCCTCGATGCCTTTGGCTTGCTTTTCGGACATTTCTAGACCCCGGCCATAGTCGAGTAGAGCTTTCAGATCCATGTCTTCTCGAAGAGCCCTTCGACGTAATCGTGTAGACAAACAGGACACGACTATGTGTGACTTGATTTCTTCATCTTCATTAGTAAACTCGCATGTTTGAGCCAGGCGTCTGAGCCTTGTGCAGTAAGAATCAAGCGACTCACCGGAATTCTGAGTAGCATTTCTGAACATGTAAATTTCGTATGTCTTGTTTACTTTTGGCTGAAAGTAGGCATTCAGAGCAGTTACAGCTTTCGCATACTCTTTCTCTTCCCCTTGATCGGGAAGTGTTTCGAAAATGTCACTGACCTCTTCACCAGCGGAGTATAATAGCAGCGCTCTCTTGCGTGTCGGATCTTTCACATCATGGGCAGCGAGGTACATTTCAAAGCGTTTCAGCCATTTCTTCCAACGCGGGCCGACTGAAGCGTCGTCTTCGTGAACAGAGAATGAAGGAAATGGAGGTAAGATGTTCGCCATTTCGCTTCGGCAATTGTGGAAATCGTTTGCTGTATTTTGTTTTTTCTTCTTCTTCAAAGTTATCGTGTGACGAGCGTATATTTGTTAATTTTGCTGAGAATTCTGGATTTCCCGCCTTACTCTAATGGCGGCCAGCGCACGTGATGTTGCGTAAACGTACATGATTTTCCATCCTTTTTCCAGTGTGATCGATCCAAAGTAACTATAAAGTGAGCTGCAGTTGTAGTCGAGTTCGCTTGAGTTATCCTCGTCGCCAGTTATAGAGTCCAGTTATAGAAACTTGCTTTTATTCCGAACACTGTTATCACTTCTTGCACTCTTTTCGTTCATCCCTCCTGCGCATGCCTGTAACGCAATATAACAACATTACAGTCACGAGTGACGCTCAGCTCAGATGATAGCTCAAGTGTGCGCCGGGTTTTAGGTGCTCGTGAAAGACCGCAATGATTTTAAATACAAATTTTCCACATATAACTCCATCATCAAAAATTTAGATGAATGTCTTGAAAGATGTAAACACTGTTGACATCAAAACTCAAACCCCCAATTCTTTTTAACTTGTGAAGAGATTGACGATTATATAGTACAAATTCGTTTGGCTCTGACAAAAATCTCGTCAAACTTTGTCTCCACCAAATTTTGAATTTGCTAGTCGCGTACGCACCTAAAAACACCAAAATATTTGATAGGTTGTGTCTAAATGGCCGGCAGCCGGTCATTTAGACACTTTGTATTTTATAACCACAAGTGTGGGCTTCTGCTGAATTTACAGACTCTAAAAAGCGAGATCAAATTTGTCCTGCTGTGAGGCAGGACGACGGCGCTTTTGAAGTTTGGTACGGTTTGACAAAATTTTCGTAGAACAAAAAACGCAGTGGAAAGTTGTTGCTGCAATACGATCAGCTAAACAAGAGCTAGACTACGAGTAGTCGGTTGCTCCGCTCGCGGAACTCAGTAACAGTGATTAGCAAAAACAAAATTATTAGCAAAAAGACGGTCTATATTTGAAAATCAATAGTCTTCCTGTTCGGTGTTTTGGTTTTGCATTGTTTTCAGTCTTAGCTTGGCCTTCGCTTCAAACATTTTGTTGGCAGACATGAATTCGCTGTCTTGCAAAATGTTGTGCATCTTGTGGACTAGATCACTGCGACCATGATTTCAAACACGATTTTTTTTTTAACAAAGACATAACTCTAGCTTCCCTATGATTGTAATTCAGTAGAAATCCATTAGAATCTCGAGAAAGATGTAAACACTATCAAAACTCGAACTCATATTGCTTTTATTTTGTATGTAAATCGATTGCCGCTTCTACTAAGTATCTGACGTTTTAATATGGGAAATGTACGTCTCTGTCCTTCGACAGGATATATTATTTAGCAAATAATTATTAGCAACCATATTGCGCAGCCTTGCTGAAATTATCACCTCTTTTAACACCTTTCCAATAATTTTAGTCTCCTTCGCAGCCGTTTTTAGGCTCGTCACGCAACGCTCCTCCCCACTTGTGGGGAGGAGCGTTGCGTGACGAGCCTAAAAACGGCTGCGAAGGAGACTACAATAATTTGCTCCCTTAAGAAATATCAAACTTAGGAAATTAGCATGGCCTTTAACGAATATGCTAAATTGAATACTTAATTTTTTATTCCCTAGGAAGAATCATTTTAATTTATTCGAAAGTCTTTCCTGTGGACGTTGACAAAGACAAATGAATTTTCCTTTGCAGGTGTGACGTTTACAATTGTCCTTATCGGTAGTCGGTGATACAAAACAAAACGAAAACAAATATTTGTCACTGGACAGCTCCTAACAAATTCGCTCTCACTATCGTTCTTGCTCTAGCCCTCGTCAGTTCCCATTCCCTCTGTGCAGGAGTATACAGGATACATTATCAGCCGAATAATCGGTATTAGCAGCCTTAATATTGTAAGTTTACTCTTCAAATACTAGAAGGCCCGAAGGACGTCATTGGTAACAAATCGTTTGTTGATTGGCGCTAATACCGTTTTGACCATTAATGTCGTATTATTATTATTTCCTTCTGGCATGATATCTTTTTTCCGTTGCTAGTTTCTACATTTGATATTTTAGCTGATTCAAACAGCGCATTAAAAATTAATACAAAACACGTGTCAAACGACCTCACGAAGCTATCGAATTAAGAATTATTGACCAGAAGCGAACTGCTCTCTTTTCGTATTCAACTGCAGGCAACCGAAGAAGGTTAACAAAAAGGTAACTTTAAGCGGTTTAGAGTATATAAATGTATTAATTCTGTCGAAGGGTTTTTACTCAAAGGTTTTATTTGAATCCGGGCCACCACAATTGATATTTGTCGAAATTGAAATACTTGCGGCCATGCACGCATTTCACCTACACCTCTTACTAACCGAGTTCGAGGTCCGTACTGTAAGTTACGGACCGAGTTTTTTCCCGTTCACGTATGGCCCAAGCGCAAAGCGCGCGGGCCATAAATCAACGGGAAAAAAACGAGGATCCTTAACTTACAGTACCGACCGAGAAAACGAGGTTAGTAAGATATTTATTATATCTCTGCGGAAAAGGAAACTTACAAATTTATCGGGCCGTACAGTAAGGTACAACCCGCAAAACTGACCAATCACAGCGCGCGTACTAACTGAGAGATATAATAACCACAGTTACTGGCAAACACACCATCACTAGTTTATCACTCGTTAGCAGCACGGCAGTTTTACATATCTTCGTAGATTGGTTCTGGAAAAAGGTACACGTCTTTGGGGCGTAAAGACAATGTCTAAGCGTAAAATATGCCTGTACTGACGACTTGATGTGCTAATCAAGCGGAGAACTTAGACAAGTACTGAAAAGGATGGACTGTGCCAGAATGCTTAAGAGTTCAGTCACTGAAAACAAAGTGATCCAACATAAAACGTGATAAAACACATTAAGCATAAAAATCATTTATAATTGGTGCTGGTGATGTTCGGTTTGGATTTTTGGCTTACCTTGTTGATTTTGGAGTTCCCTTTACAGCGTGACCGAGAGATTTTGGGCAGTACAAAGAGTCTCAGCCACTTTAATTTAGTCGCAAGCTCTTCCTTGCTGAGTAGGTTATCGTAAATGGTTTGAACCCAGGAGTCATATACATGTATTGAGTAGGTTATTTCGCAACGGTTTCAAATAAAAGCAGGTGCTGATTATTATTTATTCCAAAATGGCGGCCAATAAATTATTCTTTTGTTTGCATGTTAATTAGCCCTTTAAGCCTCGTCAGCATGTATAAAACAAAAGAATTTTGAAGTGAAAATGAGGCAAAGAGGGCTAACAAACATGCAAACAAAAGAATAATTTATTGGCCGCCATTTTGGAATAAGGTGTATCACATGTATTATTATAAAATAACTAATATAGTACGCGCGCTCTGATTGGCCGAGAGGCGTGTTTGCATCAGAGTATGTAAACATGGTTGTGTGACGCGTTGTAGTTTTTAGAAGAAGTTATTTTATAAAAGCAATCGAAAACTTTTTTCCTGTGTTTGTATAGCCTGATATAAACACGAGAGGGGTTGGGAGAATTCGAGACAGTTATGCAAACCCGAGACGAAACACGGAAAACGTTTTCTATTGCTTAAATATTTATGCGAAAATCATGATACAGCTGTACCGTGTAAATTCAGTGGGAACTTTGCTATCCAAGAAAAGCATAGACATATATAGTACTGCACAATATTTCATAAAAGTAAGAATCAAATTATATGGCGGACATAATTAAGCCTTTGGTTTCGTAAGCACTACCGTAAATACTTAACGGCTTAGAGGGTCTTAATAAGGTTAACCGTTAGCCGTGTAACGTCAAAAAAGTTTACCATTAGGTGGTGAAAAGGGGAAAAGAGAGTATTTCGAGATATTTGGAGACCTCGGAGCACTCAACACCGTTTTACCTCCTTTGTTCCTATCTTCTAAATCTTACAATTGATGTCATGGATTTCGCCATTAACTTTGTCAAAATTCATAGCAAAAGACTCTTGTTTCTTTGAGATTCCCAATAATGTATCGGCATTTGAGGAGACTCTGTCCTTAAGCAAGTTCAGCTCCTCTGAGCGCTCTGGATGGCACTTACACTTTCCTGGAGTCTCCCGTACAAACGTTTCAAAATCTCGTTCTTCGCCTTTCTCTCCTTCTTTCTTATTCTTGGCTTTAAAGCTCATATTTCTAAGTGACATAAAAACACACATATATACAGATAAACAAAAATATATCTGACCATTAAAGTTCCACGGAGCTACGAAAATACGCGGCCATCTTTTCCTGACCGCTGACCAACCGCTGATGAAGCTTTTCGTTTTGTTGTTGTTGCGGGCCAGACTTGAGCTTGTTCTAGCGCATCGACTTGATTATCGGACTCCACGCTTAAATTGTCGCTCGCACCGCCATCATCTTCAGTATTGTCTTCACTAAAGCTGTTTTTCTCGACGTTTTGAAGATGAAATCGGCTGAAAACCTCGCCAGGCTTGTATTGGTTTGCAGCCATGTTGTTTTGCCGGGCTTCAATTAAATCGAAAATAAAGACAAACTGCCTGGATGGACAGCTCCCCAGCTGGGCGGGTACCCCACCTTCAGCGTTTTACATGGACAAAACTCACCCCAGCTAAGCGGGTTACCCGCCCTGGCTGACCGGGCAACCCGCCTTGGTGGGGTACCCCACTTCTCATGTGAACACGATCAAGAAAAAAAGAGAGATTGTATGGAGAAATTGGTTACCCCACCGAGCCGGGGTACCTCACCTCCCTGGGGTCCCCCACCTCCATGTCAACAGTAGCCTGCGTGGCAGGCGCTAGGAAGAATAAGGGAGAGGGTTAAATTCGGCGGGCGCGAAACGCGCGGAGCGAGGGAGAGGGGAAGAGGAAGCGCGCCTGCAGCCAGCCCATTGTTTATTTCGTCTCGCCCCCTCATTAATATGCAAACGGTTAACATCCACGACCGTCTGCCTGTCAAATTTCTTTCCATACAGTTGTTTCACCGCTTTCCTCTGTTCATCTTTCAAGGTTATTTTGCGACCTTTATCTTCTAACTCCAGCAAGGTTTCCTTCAAAATTTTCTCAAACTTGGCTTCCCTGTCTCTTTCGAGTGCATCCGCCATCTTGATTTCAAATGGCTTCCAAAACATCTCGACCAATCAGAAGGTCGTATCAGGCAATGATTGATGCATAATTAAAAACGAACCAATGGCGATTTTTCGTTCTTCGGCGAACGAGAAAGACGAAATAAACAATTGCAATGGATTAGCTGCAGGCGCTCCCTTTCCCATTTCCCTTCCCCCTTCCCCTTTCTAGCGCCTGCCACGCAGGCTATGTCAACAGGCCCAAGGTAAACGTCTGGACAAGCAAAACTAAAGCCTTGTTTTCATCATAAGAAAGAGATGGGCACCCAGACAAAAAAGCCGATACAATTGCTCTATCAGACAAATATATCACAGAACAGCAAAATCCCTTTATTTTCTATTTGTTTTTATACTTATTTGATATTCTTAGCAAAAATAAATTACCCTACAAACAACAATAGATGTTATTTCAACGACTTTAAAAATAGCAAAAGTAAATGAAAATACTGTATTTCATTTAAGACTTCATCTATAGTCTTCCTAACATATTTCTTGAACCACAAATTCAAAACGTTCGTTCAACTGATTTCTAACCTTACACTACACCTTCGTCTTTCGACACATGACTTGAACCAACTTGTACCTTTGGATTTGAAAGCTAAAATTAATGCCCGTACGCACTAGGTTGAAAACATTATTTGGCTCTGACAAAAATCTCGACAAATTTTGTCTCCACCAAATTTTGAATTTGCTTATCGCGTACGCACTTAAACACACCAAAATATCTGACAGTTTTGACGCTTGACAAAAATTTGTCCTACTCCGTGACAGGACGACAGCGCTTTTGAAATTTGGTACGGCGTGACACAATTTTGGTAGGACGAAAAACGCCGTTCGCGCTTGCAGAGCGGAACTGATGGCAGATATTTTTGCAAGATAAACAAAAATTCGCCTAGTGCGTATGAGCCCTTACCTCGCTGCGGTCACAAAAAACATGCTCCGTAAATGCGCGCCTACAGGCCCGACGGATGTTATCCCCAAGGGGATACCACGGTTCTGTTTCTCAAACGTCCGAAGAGTTTTCGGTCATGGAAAGTACTTTTCAGATCAATTGAAGCTATAGGTTTTCGAACAAACCAGCCTGAAGTATTTATCTTGGTAATTTTCATAACCTCTTCATCTTAAAATGCATTAAAAATGCAATGCATGTCAATAGCCACAGTGCACGTGAAATAGTTTTTCGCCCCTGAAATGTTTTCCGAATTGAGAAACGCACGTCAGGTGACTATTCCCAGAAAAGTTGTCCTTGGAGGCATGAAAAAGTGAGGGAAACTACTCTGCATCTTTCATTTGTAGAGTCACAATTTCAAACCGGTTACTAGCGACTAAAAGGAAAGACACACCTTCAGCAAAGGATCCAAAAAACAAACCACTCAATATTTTTCATTTCGCTCACAGGATTTCAATCGGAAACTCGGCCCGTAGAAACCTCACCTAAAAAGGTGGGGGAGGGGCTTGCCACGCCACCTCCCCCTCGTCACAAATAATATCTGATAAATTAGGAAGTGCTTATGACGAAAAAAATCGCAGAAATTCGCGTTTGATAAATACTAATATTAATCACGATACCGCAATTTTGGTCCACCTCGTCATTAAAGAGCCATATTTGTGGATGTCACTTGTTTTACAAAATTTTCCTCAATAGTCCTTTCTATTTTCTTTTTCGCTGACAGGGACCTTTGCAACACCCACCAGATTAGGAGATTTAGTCGCGTCAATGCTGTTTAGGACTTTCCATTATTGCATGCATTGGTGACGCAGAAAGTAGTGCAAGCCATGCTCAAAACTATTTTGCGGGGACCTGCAACGCATTTATTGACAGCAAACAAAAAAATAATAATATTGATTTGTAAAGTTTCGGGAATTGTGGTGGACATGGTGGGGTTTTCTTCAACTTTGGTTTACAGTGTATTTCCCTTCGTTTTGGGGTATGGTAATGTATGATAATGAGTTTGAGACAAAGGAAAATAAACTTTGAACCGAAGATAAAATTGAACTAGAACATAAAGATATCACCCCATTTTGGTATGCTCCGATCTGAACTGAAGCCGCTGTTACACGTTAAAACTTTTGGCTGAAAGTGAATTGCACGGCGCTGAGAAACAAGTTTCAGCAGGAGTTGCACCGTGTAACATAGTCCGTTTCGTGAAATTAACTTTTTTGAACTTCCGTTACGAGACAAGTTTCACTAAAAGTAGAACCGCTATCTACTTCTGCAACGGTCGCAACGATCGCAGTGATGATAAAAACAAGTTTCACCGTGTAACACCACTTCATGAAACTGGTTTCGCTCGGTCTTGTTGCACCATTGTACATAAGTTTCAGCTAAAAGTTTCAACGTGTAACAGCGGCTTGAAGAGTGACTTCGCAGCTGTCATTAAACGGTTGAAAACACGTGATAAAGTTGACGTTTAAAATGATCGAGTACATACGTTCAATGTAGATTGACTACTGACCATCTACCTTAAAAATATTCAGGAAAGGGGCCAGCGGAGTGCGGAGGGGGAAGGACCCCGCATCGCCGCCCTTCCCCTTGTTAAACACCAAGGTTAAGCTTTCTCAGAACCACGACAAATCTCAAGAGGGAGGCGCTAACTCAATCGATTTCTGAAGGCTATATTGCTTGTCATTTAGACTTTAGACTAATATGTTATGACTGTTTCCAAATTTCAGCGCTAGCTACTTCAGAGTAAGAAGCCAATAACAACAACTTTTTATGACATTTTTAGAGCAAGGGGGGGAGGGGGCTTGTGACCAGCCGGCCACTCGAGCCTGCTACGTAGACCTACTGGCACGTTATCGTTGCGTGACCGGACAAAAAGTGCTTTGACAAAGTGTTCCCCGATGCACTTACGCTAACAATTGCAACTCACCTCATATCGACGTGTAAGCCTTACCATTTTCACTGTGTGTAGAGTGATGTTACGTTCAGGCGTTGAAATGCATAATTATTAAACTCTTGAGGACCACCACAATGATTATTTGAATGAGCGAAGTAATAATTTTGGCTTAATAGGTCATAACGTTAAATTATTAGTTTTAATATTTTGACCAGTCAGAAGCAAGACGTGGCCGAGCTAAAATTTGTTTGTCCAGTTAACATGACCGGCAACTGTCCAAACATCATTTTAAGCCCTGCTTCTAAAAGCAAACACACATAGTTTATCATAATCATACAAAGTTTCCTTCTTTCTTGGCAGAAGCAGCCTTTGATTGTTTAGCCCAGGTTAGTTGGACGTTGACAGAATTCAAACCATTAAAAAAACGTTTGCAAATTTTGTGTAAGCCTATCTGAAGCAAATCGACGCGTGGCAAGTCAAGTTCTACGGTTTCACTGCGCAAGCTAAAGCCTTTGTGTTTTGTTCGCACTTGATACTCTGGCTGCTTTCCCGCGCTTTTCACAATATGAATGATCTTGCTTTGAGCTATTTTTGGCTTACTGCGTAAATTACGTTCGGTGTCTGGTCAAAGTTCCAATACAATGTAGGTCTCGTTTAAGTTACTCTATGGGAAATCTCTCTAGGTATACTTGTAATAAAACTCTATTAATACTCGTCATCATCAGATGACACCACTGATGGAGGAGCTCCAGATGGCAGAAGACCACACGAAATCATGTCCTCCTCTGTCATGTACTTAGGATCCATAGCACTAAAGCGCTTCCCCATAAACTGACGAAGGTGAATCTGTAAAAGCAAAGCGAACGCTTTTTTGTAGTCTTTTTCCCTAATAAAAACGTGGATGGTGATAAAGACATTTTTGGTGAAAACTGAGCACAAACCTGAAGATAGAGATTTACATCAGCACTTCTGCAAAGATATGGAAAGTTTCCACCTTTCTTTAAATGGGCTCTCTTAGCATTCGGATAACACTTATACAATTCATCCTTTACTGGCTGTGACAAGGCACAGTCATCAAACACCTGCAAAAAGAATTTCAATTGTATGTTCAAGGAAGTCCAAAGAGCATTAAAAATTAAATCAAAGCAGGGTTGCTGTAAAGGTTATCATTTGCGACATGCCGAGAGCCATATTGGTTATGGCACTGGGAGATCTTCTAAGGGAAACAACAGAAGAAATTGGCTTGGAAATGACCTAGTAACATTTGCAAGTGCGTTTCGCACCATACACACCATGCATCACAGACAGAAGGATAACATATAGGAAGTAACAAGATCACAAAACAACACTAATGCCTGGTGACAGATTGGTGATGAAAAAAGATGGCAGCTTCAATATTAAGTCAAGTGTTATGTGAACTAGAAATGAAACAATTACGACTGTAAAATGTGACCCTGATCAACTTAAACCTACAAAACTTCAGGCTTGCCCTGGAACCCAGGACTGATTCACCCACAATGGCTGCCGGTTCTGAAAGAATACAAGCTGGTGTGGCCAGCCTAGGGAGTTATCCACTTACATCAATGAGTGTTGTAGGAATGTCGTGCAGCTTTTGTGGTTCAACATATGAGTCCAAACAGTTTAGAGTCAATCTTGATGCCAGCTCACTTCTTCCTAAACTTTCAAGCTACAGGAAAGTAAAACAATAATTATGATCACCTAACCATTATCGTCATGCTAACAAACTGGTTGACATAATAAATGACTTCTCTAAATCACCTCCATTTGAGACTACAAATCATGAATTCTCGAAGATATTGAGAAAATTACCAGTGTTTTCAGTAATTTAGGGAGTGGACAGCTGACAATTCGAGATTTTATCACTCTTCCCAACCAAGAGACCTATTATTTCACACACGTAGGCGCTCAGACCTTGATAAGAATATTGAGGCTGAAATTTGCAAAATTCTAAGAATACTTTAAGAATATACCCAAGGTTGAGATTTGGAAAAGAAATTTTCTGAGGTGCAAATTTGTAAATACAATACAATTATGTTTTTAGCTAAACCATGTAAAATTCTTCCTTTCTTCTAAATGGCAAAACTAGTCAACTAGCAATGGAGCGTGTGCACATCTCAAGACAATACAGATCTAAACAACAAACCATTGTACATGTAAGTGATACCCCAAAACATTCTAAAACAGAACTGTCATATACTGTAATCTAAGAATATACACAAGAATATTTTCCACCTAACATTAAAGGTTTTGGCCATATTGTTGAAAATTAAACTTTCCAGTAATAAGGTTAAATGGAGTCCATGCTCTGTTTGACCAACAAGAATGGCAAAAT